>OY720450.1:6136548-6276548 GCA_963082715.1 Harpalus rubripes
GCAGGAAACATGTTCAACCTGAGGTACCAAGCAGAATCCACTTAATTTCATTGTGGCAAGGACAAACAATGGCACTCGTGCGCCAACTTAGAAGAGGAATGCATGAGAGAAGATCTGGCTAAGGAAACACCAGCTGCTATAAACTGTGCAATTTTTGGATGAATACTATTTAGCTAAGCCACTTCTCTGCCAGTTTTTGCGGACGGTTTTTCGGTTTTTCCTTTGGCATAAGGAGAGAATCTCCGGAGAAGATGCATCCTCTCGATCCTAGTTTATACCGGGCGATGCTATGATATCCAAATTTGACTATTTTTATGGTTTTAATAACAAGTGCACAGCATACTCACTCCATGTGGTCCAGTTGCGGTATTGCGCTGCCGAAAATCGGTCACTTCAGTTTGTGAGAAGAGAAAAAAATTGTTATAATAATAATAATACATTGAGCTGAGGTGAGGTGAGGCAAATGACAAAAAGTATGCGACTGTAGTATGTGACTTTTTGAAAACAAAAGGAAAATTAAAAACTTTCTATAGTAAATTAAGTTATTACGAATTTGACATTTACCAAAATAACATCCTTCACTACTTTCCTCTAGTCGTCTAGTCTCTAGTCTATTTATTCTCGTCGTGCTGTGTTCGTTGCTTGCATTAAAGTGAGACAAACGACCGAGAGCACCGTATCTACGTTGTGCAAAGTTTGTTAACTAACTAGAGTACATCGCCGGTGACAATGACTGTGTAAACAGGCAATCAACACTTTCAATGCCGCCGGATTCTACATCTAGAGGTAGAGGTGTTACATTGTTAGCAATCAACAACAGGCATTTGGTAGTGTAATGTGCATGACGACCGAACACTAATCCAATAACATCGATTCTTTTCCCAGCAGTACAAACAGGGTAGATATTGTTATTTGGATAACATTAGGGTTGACATTAATTATATCTACAAATAAGACCTAATAGGGAACATATGTATGTACATATTTGTTATAAATAATTAATTCAAGGGTCTAGGTATTTAAGTTCCAAATTCTGAAATATATTTTCCGACTTATAAATAAAAAGTCTGATGTGGCCAGCACATAACCTCCCGTCAATTCCATGTTTAAAATAGCAATGAGCTTTAAGTAAAGTATCACTTCCGATTGATCGTTTCTAAACAAAATCTAATTTGTTATTCCAATAAATGGAAAAATCTGTAATACGAAATTTTGGATTATATTTTATTGATTTTCCTCGAAAATCTGTTAAGAGCTCCAAATTAAGTACCATTTCCGGTTTATCATATAAATATAGTCAAAATCTAATATGTTGTGTCAAATTATACACGAGTTTTAAATACCAAATTTGATAAGTTTTGGATCATGTTTTAATATATTTTTTCAAGAAAATCTGTTTATAGCATTCTGTAAAGTACTACTTCCAGTTTATCAATTTAGAAAAAAATCTAATATGTCGTTTTCATTAATATAAGTCTTAAAAACAAAATTTGAAAAGTTCTGGATTGTATCAATATATTTTTCACGAAAATATGTTCGGAGATTCAAATAAAGTATCACTTCCGGTTTCTCAATTCTAGCCAAAATCTAATATGTTGCTCCCCTACATATAAAAGTCTTAAATACCAAATTTGACAAGTTTTGGAATATATCATAATATATTTTTCACGAAAATCTATTCAGAGCTTCAAGTAAAGTATCACTTTCGGTTTATCAATTTTAGCCAAAATCTAATATGTTATTTCCCTTTATATGAAAGTCTTAAATACTAGAATTGAGAAGTATCGGATTATATTTTAATATAATTTTTAATAAAAACTGCTATGGGCTTCGAGTAAAGTATCACTTCCGGTAGTCCAATGATACCCAAAATCTAATTAACTCTTTATATGAATGTAAAAAGCTTAAATACGGAAAATATAATTTTTCGGAAGTTTCTTAATATTAAATAGAATGTATTAATATTAGAAATTATTTTGTATTCAAAACTATTATAATCTCTAAATCTAACGAACATTACATAATGTTTCTTTGATAATTAATTTCATTTCAGTGGTTCAAAAAATGTCTAATTTAAAGTAAACTACCCTTAACTTTGCGAATTTTTAAAAAATTCTATTTGTTTCATGATCAGCACGTCGTACAGTACATACCCTTTAATTTTTTGTCCTAAGTTGTGGAATATCCTGTATATTCGATCGTTAGATATTTTGTTCTCAGGGAATCCTTTTTCCCCTACCTAGTAGTTTGTATAATACATACTATAAAAATGTAACACCTACTATAAAGTTACTGGGACAAATAATTAAAATAATTACTTCAATTATTGAAAACAATATTTTATTAAGATAATAACTATTTTTAATAAAAGATTAATATTTAACTTCAAATACTGAATCAATATTATCAATTTAAATAAAAACAAATTCATACGTAGTTAAGAATACATATTAACTCAATTTTTAATATTTTTTTTCATTCCATTTCTTTACAATCTTTAAAAACATTGTCAATATTAAAATTGTACAAATAAAATAAATTTATTTTACCGTAGTAAGCTTGTTAATTCTCGTGTTTCGTAACGAAGATACATAGCGGGCTACCAGTCATTATTTTGCTTTTTCGATAAACGAATGTCGTTGTTTGTGTTGTGATTTCTATCAAAAATTCATTGTAAATACTTGAAAATATATTGCTCAAGATAATTCATCGTGTGTAGAATTTTATTCTCTTTCTAGTGATATAAATTTCGTAGAGGAAAAGTATTAGTGCTTTGGGTTATGTTCAAAAAATATATTACAAAGGTATACAAAGCATATGAAGAGTTGAACTAAAATGTAAATATTTTAACGTATTTTTATTTTATTGTTGCAGTGTTTTGTGGTAAACTGAACTCGGACTCGGAAATCAACAAGATCTTCGGGTAATCCAGATCCAGACTACAGCAGCAGAGAAGGTAGGAAAATCACTTATATTTTTTTATAATAAAATTGTACATTGAATTTTAATGAGAGAATATATAATTTTTATGACACATTGGGTGTGCTGGTAACCTAATTTTTCATATATTGCTTTACAACATGGTTAATTTTACAATTGCTTTATTATTTTCATCGTTGTAGATATCAAAAATGATTACCGCACATTTTTGTACTCAAAATTAACTGTCAATATTGAAAATAAAGAAAACAAATCCCCTAGTAACGAATATAAATAAGGTGATAATTTCTTTGTTTTTTTATCATCGCTGTGATAGACTTTGTAACTATAGGGAGATTCTGAATGTTGATTGGCGGGAGACATGTCACGTACCTAATGAATTATATTCTCTTTATGATTTGACTGCATTTTATACTTCATATTAAATAGATACAGAGTTAAAAATTTGTAAAGAAATTAAATTTCATAAATTAGCCAGCTATGCTATAACTATGGAAACAGCTACTATACTAAAAAATTATGATTGAACGATGCCAGTGTCAAGTGTATTTGACATAGTATGTTTGTGTTATAATTTTGCTGGAAATATAGGATTTTTTGCTAGAAACTTTCTGTATGGAATTTGTATAAAATATATTCAACTGCCGGAAGGTCCAAGAAATAGAATCTTTTCCAAGGAACTTTCTGTATGAAATTTGTACAAAATACATAGAACTGACGGAAGATAATGTGCTGGCCACATCAGATTTTTAAAATCTATTTGTTACTAAAACATTCGAGTTTTTAATTAATTATTACTTCTTTTAAACCTGCTCTCGCTTTTTTGTAAGTAAATGATAATTTTGAAATATGCCTATCATTTTATGTGACTCCACTGTTTCAGAACAAAATGAGGTTAACAAATACGTACTAGAATATTAAAAAAATTGTTACTACTTGATAATTAAAAATCTGATGTGGCCAGCACATAACCTCTCGCCAGATATTTTACTTGGTTGTACGCATAAAACGAAAAATATTTTTAAATACAAATACATATATTCATGTCTCACTACAAAATAATTATTTTAATATTAATTATGTACAATACATACATTTTCTTTATATTCAATATCCTGAATTTTTTTCTACTTTCCTTTTCTTTTTCTTTTATTCGTCATTTTTTCGCAAATTCCTTTTATATTCTTTTTTAGGTATATTTTTTTGCGTTGTTGACTTTTTATTTATTTTCATAATCTTCAAAATGATGTACAAATATTTTTGACAGTGGCATACAAATATTTTTGACAGTGACTTTTATGTGTGAATTACAAACATTTGAATTTTTTGCCTTGAAATAGTTTGACCTGAGAATGTTTACACAAAATTATTTTATATGCATTTCTTTATCTCTAAATACATATATAGAAGATATAATTAATTTATATTTATCGAATAAAGAATTTAACGTTCTTTAATATAAGTATTTACATAAATTTTCGATAAATAATATTTATATGTTTTTTTTTCTTGTAACTACTACTTCCGGTTGTCAAATTGTTACCAAAACTGATTCAACTCTTCCCATTATTGTTAGATTTAGGAATCTGTAGTTAAAAATGTGTTAAGTCTTATAGTATTTGAGATATCGTGAATCCAACATCTACACATCCACACACACATACGGACATCATCGTAAAAATGTTATAATCGGATTCTAGGCACCTTACAACGTGCTTATTCACTAAAATCTGGATATGCGATTTTTAGCATGAATTCAATACCTCTTTTAGCGAGAGGTAAAAATCAAATAAATATCAGTTTTTGGATGTTGAATATGTTTCGAAGTTTAGTGATAGAAGATGTTGGTAATCATAACTGACAGAATTTTCCTGAAAAGAATATGCATAAAAATAAAAAATAAATTAGTCTGGTTGTTTGAACAAATGAAAAGGGTTGAAAAATATATCTTTCTTAGTGAAAGTAGCGGGCTAGTGGGCAATCCATCTCACAGTCGCTAAAAACAATTCACGTGTTGCCATATATCGCCCTTTTATTTACAGCCCTGAAGCGACGGGCAATTGTTGCCTCTGTATTTTATGTGTTCGAACAATGCTGCGTCTCGCAAAAAAACTCATTTATTTCTTTGCAATTTATATTAAATTAAAACAATGGCCCAGCGAACATTAGTACGGAAATTCAAAAATACTTTCTGTGTTAGAGGAAAAATAGTTAGAAAAATAATTTATTTGTTCAAAAAAATCATTCCATTAACGTTAGGATTTATCATTAGCTTTAGTGACAAATAATAGAGTATTGTATATCAAGGGAGAGAAATGCATGTTTTTGCACAATCGGGTTTTTTTAAATGTTTACCGATAGGGTTTCGAAGGCAGTAAGGTTTATTTACAAATTACTGATCGGTAAGTGATGTAGCTCATTTACTGATCAGGAGCCGGCGGCGGTAAGTAAATAAAAACAAAGATCAAAGTTTACTTTCAAAATGACAACTAATAATGATTTATGCTACAAGAGATGTAGGTACCATTTACTAATCGCGAACGATTTTGCACCCGAGAGACAGCGAGGGCTGGCAAATAAGTTCGAGAGTGGTCAAATGTACCTCCATCACGTGTTGCAAATAAGGCTTTTATTAATTTAAATACATACCAACATATTTACATATATGCTGGAAATTGTATTGTTTTCCTTTCCTATTGTACTATTTACTCTTTTCTTTTTAAAACGTTACTATTATTAATTTGAAATGTTTAGTTCTTTGACAATGACATTTATCTGTCAGTTACATACATTTAAATAACTGCGCAATAAAGGAGTTTTGTTTGTATAACGCGTAGGTTCCGGGATTTAAATTATAGATAATTTTATAAATTTATCCATAAAATATGTAGAAAAAGTATTAATACAAATCTGTAGAAAATTTTTATAGTAACATTTATATCGAAAAAATAACATTTAAAGGTATTTTTCGAAGAAAAACTATTCTGAGCTTCTAGTAAAGTGCAATTTCCGGTTATCCGATTTACACCAAAATCTAAAGGGCTCTTTCCATTATAAAAAAAGTTCGAAATACAAGGTTTCAAAATTTTCTGAGTGATAGTATTTGAGTTAGGGTGGAGGATCCACACATACATACATACACACAGATACATACATACACACATACACACACACATACACACACACATACACACACATACACACACACATACACACACACATACACACACACATACACACACACACACATACACACACACATACACACACACATACACATACACATACACATACACATACACATACACATACACATACACATACACATACACATACACACACATGCACACACACATACACACACATGCACACACACACATACACACACACATACACACACACATACACACACACACATACACACACACACACACACACACACACACACACACACACACACACACACACACACACATACGCGCATACACACAGACATCATCGTGAGAATGTTAAAATTGGATTCTAGGCACCTTAAAACGTGGTCATTTACCAAAATCTCAATATGCGATTTTTAGCACGATTCCTTTACCTCCCTTACCAAGGATAGCGGAAGGTAAAAACGTTGTCATCTGTTGCATATGTCACGTCAACGGTAACTTTTTATGAAATGAGGGCAATTTGGTAGAAATTAAATTCAAAATTATAAATTATAAGAATGAATAAATATTTAACACAAGTTTAAAATATCTAACTGTTGGTATTTCACAAAAAGGGAGGTAAGTTCAGCTGAAGGGAAGTAAGGACAATCCTTACTTCCCGTCGCTGATAGAAACTGATATCTTGACAGTAATAGCCTACTTATGATATTGGCAATGGGATTTTTTTTTTAATATGTCAAAATAATTTTCATATCATATAATTTTGGGCGAGGATCGTGCAAAACATGTATACCTTGTTCCATTTAAGCCATTCAGCATTACAGAGCATAGGGAATAGTTTTGACCTCTCTGATTGGCTGAAATTGGAGACAAGAGACAAGTTTACCCAATATAATTTCGGCTACTTCAAATTTGCGCTGTTGCCAGCTCCATCTACTGAATGGCTTAAATGGAACAGAGTATATGCTCTGTTCCATTTAAGCCATTCAGTAGATGGCACTGGCAACAGCGCAAATCTGAAGTAGCCGAAATTACATTGGATAAACTTGTTCTTGTCTCTAATTTCAGCAGAGAGGTCAGTATTATTCCCTATGCTCCGCAATACTAAATGGCTTAAATGGAATAAGGTAAAATAAGCATTGCGGTCAGTAAGTGCTCTTCTTCCGGTATCGGATGTATTGGAGATCTAGACTTCATCTCCATCTCCAAAATCCTTAATACTTAGATAATTATTTACGAGGTCCACTTACAATGAATCTCCTGAACTGAATAAGGGTCACACTAGAATTATTAAGAATAACAGCCTAAGAAATTTAAATTTGTTTCCTAATATGAATAAATCACGCAAAAAAGAAATTAATTAATTAATTTAAATTATAGTTAGAATAAATTTGTGATTTAAACCAGAGCAATGTCCAAAAATAACAAATGTTTAATTAACAATTATAAATTTAATTTCTTTAATCCCACACATGCGAATGTGAAAAACAAATTAATATTAAAGCGCGTCAAATTTTCATGTTAACCCAATATTCCATAAAGCGTTGGAATTTTTAATATCTGTTGATTAATTAAAAGTAATGAAACTGCTCCACTGACTTTTGTAAATAATATAAATTGTTCCTCGCTGCAAAATGTAATCCACAAAAATAAATAGCATTGTTAATACGGTTTTGATTGCAAAAATGGTACCATGTACTGATTTTCAAGTTTATACACAAATAAATTTGATACTCACTTTTGAAACCAACTGGCATTGTGATAGTAAAATCTAATTTATATTGCAATAACAGCAAGTTAATAGAAAATACATTAAGGTACTTGTATTGCTTTTATTAAAAGTATAAAATTATAGGCGTTCCATATATTCATTCCTAATAATAAACTCAAAATGAGAATGCAGTTCAGGATAGTAGGAGTTAACAGAATAGATGTTTAGGTTTATTTAATTATCAATACGAAATATTTTGAAAGACAACATAAATATTTATTTTAAAAAATCTGGTGTGGACACCACACGACTTCCTTGTACGCAAGACCAATATGAAGTATAGACCCAATTATAAAATTGCACATATTTGACGTAATTTGACATTAACATCTATTTTTTAAGCTTCATTACAAAAACCAAAAAGTATATGTTTTAAATATACATATCTCGCTTATACAAAGGGCTAAAAATACTTAATGTACTAGACGCAGAATTTAATTCTCTAAAACTCTTATTTGAAGCATTTATTTCTAAAATCAAAATGAAACCATTTTAGTGAAGAAAAACTGTTAAAAACCTCAGGTAATATATCACTTCCGGTTAGCCTGTATTAACCAAAATCTATCTATATTATTCCAATTGACATAAAAGTCTTATGTACCAAATTTTAAAAGTTTTGGATTATATTTTAAAATAGTTTTTCATTAAAATCTATTATAGGCTTCAAATAAATTACCATTTCTGGAAATTATGTAATGACCAAAAAGGGAGGTGCACAACTAGATGTTATAGCAGTTCTAAATACAAAATTTCAACTTTCTACGGCTTACCATTTTTGAGACATGCGAGATACGTACGTACGTATAGACGTCACGGCGAAATTAGTCAAAATGGATATTTCCGATGAAATCTGAGAACCGAAATTTTTCGCGAATACAATACTTCCTTTACTTTGTACAAGGAAGTAAAAATCTGCTGCGGCCAACACAACACCTCCCGTCATTTACAGCCCGAGTCACAAAAAAGATTAAGTTAATCCTTATTTTTGGATTAGTGAATTTTACTCTAATTTTGACAGTTTATTTCTTAAAATATTGTCTGATCTAATCCAAGTAACTACCTTTTTTTAAACCCCTCAACAGGATTAAATCCCAATTACAGAGTGGGTTCACATTCACACACATCTATGCCTTAGTGAGATTCGAACCCAGAACCCCGAGGGCACTCATGACATGAGGCGTTGTTCTAACCATTGAACCACCGGAGCTATAATAAAATGAAGATTATATTTTAAATACCGGGATAGAATAGAATTCACTAATCCAAAAATGAGGATTAGCTTAAACATTTTGCGAATCGTTAATTTTTATTAATGTAAATACATACCTACATATTTACTTATACTGGAAACTGTATTGAATTCCTTTTCTATTGTTCTATTTACTTTTTACCTCCCGCTACTCTTGGTCAGGGAGGGATCGTGCTAAAAATTGCATATCGAGATTTTGGTAAATGACCACGTTTTAAGATCCCTAGAATCCAATTTTAACATTTTCACGATGATGTCTGTGTGCCTGTGGGTATGTGTGGATCCTCCACTCTAACTCAAATACTATCATTCAGAAAATTTTGAAACTTTGTATTTCGAACTTTTTCTGTAATGAAAAGAACCCATTAGATTTTGGTGAAAATCAGATAACCGGAAACGGCACTTTACAAGAAGCTCAAAATAGTTTTTCTTCGAAAAATACCTTTAAATAATTAAATAATTAATAAATTTATAAAATTGATGCCATTTGGCAATAATCACTCAAGCCCTACGGGCTTTCGTGGCTGTTGCTTGGTTTCGAAAAATCTGTCAAATTATTTTCAATTTATTCCCACTCTCTTGTTTATTACTGACTATTTCACTAATCAATTTATAAGCCAATCCAAATTCAGGATTCTACCTAGTTACCAAGTTTCATTTCGACAAAACGTCACAAAATTTTTTTCGCACCCTTTAGGCCAATAAGATATCGTATTATTACAAGTAAGTGAGTTTTGATAAGCGAAAAATTTTTGACGTTTCAAAAACATATTGTTTACCTACATACCTGTCAAAGTGTGTATATTTTCATTGTTATCAGCTTTTATTAAAAACGAGTCGATTCGGACAGGAATCTATTTAAAACGTTGAAAAAGCAAAGTTAAATATAACACCTCAAAACAAAATAAAAATAGAAGATTTTCAAGAAAAAATAAAATAAATGATTACCTGATTTTTATTTTGGAAATAGGCATCCGAATACCATTCGTGGTTAAATTTTATCCTGGAAAAATTTTCCGATTGCTTTACTTGAGCCTGTTGCCAATTTATCTCGTGACATTGATCAAAAATCAATATATTGCTAAGCAACCAGCTCTCGTAACAATCTGACAATTTTTCCGGCAAAAATTTACCACATGATATTATATATGATAATTTTTGAAAGCATTCGAAAGGAAGATTGGTTGGGAACTTTTAGGGAGTAAAAAGAAAGAATGGTGAAGTGTATTATTTTTGAAGAACTTTTAAAAAATAAATTTAAAAAAAAAGAAACTTGTCATTCTCTATAATTCTAGCGTAACTCTCATAATAATGGGAGTTAGGTAAAATTTCTTGACTGGGAATGGATGATGAGAAGAAAATATATTTCTGGACTTCAGTCAACTTTTATTTATCAACCCGGTGTCGAAACCGGTCGGGTTGATAAATAAAAGTTGACTTGAGTCCAGAAATATATTTTCTTCTCATCTCATAATAATATTTTGTATAATGCACATTTGTCTACACAAAATATGTACCTACATAAAAATATAAAAAAAAAATACAAATTTCTTAATACTGTTCAAATATTCTACTTGTGAACATAAAAACAGAATTTTTGAAATCCGCTGAGTATAATATATGCAAAGTTGAAAAATTCTCCGAAAAGAAAAAATTCATTTCGCCTGGGCATAGGTATATTTTATTAGGAAATCCTCGGCAACGGCAAGTTGGAAGGCGTAGTTAAGCGAGGGCTTCTCTTCTATATAACTTCCGTCTCATCTCATATCATTCAATGATGAAATGTAGCAGGAAATATACGTTTTTGTCTCAGGCGAGTGAAATTAGGTTTCGCGAATGGCTTTGCGTGAAAGATATTCCAGAAAGCTGCGCCGTCGGAATAATGAAAGCGAAGCGACGGACGACGAGCGCCATTTGACTTTTAAATCGACAAGAAAGACCGAAAGTCTTACAGAGGATAGACTGGGTTACTAACACGAGAATTAACAAATTGTGTTTTGTGTCATCAAGAACATGGTCTCATGGCACTCATGGAATAGATTTTATCCTGTTAACATATGTTCCTCAATTTCACATGTTTACGAAAATTGATCAAGAACATAAATATTATGGTTACATTGAAACAATTGTTGTTGAATTTCTCGTGTTATTCGTTTTTGATTGAGCTTATTTTTATATTATTTTAGTACCACAGTTTGTTTACTTATATTGGTCGCGTAGTTTGTGTTTGCAACACATATTGACAAATCATTTTGAATCGTTTGGCAATTTTTTTAAATTTAAAAATGTCAGGACAAAAATGTACATTAAATTTTGAGTTAGAAATAGTATTCAGAGCAATTACGTGATGTAAATATTGGAGATATTGTGTTTAGCTATCATCAAAATACTTCAAAAAAGTTGCTGAGGAAATTGTTACTTAATACTGCTCACGGGAAATGAACATTGTGGGTAAATAACTTTTTAATTTACAACAGAAAAACTCAGCGGATTACAATTAACTACTCATTTCGTATTGTTGCCAAAAACAACATCGTGATGTCTTTGCCACCTTATTCATCTGACGAGGCATCCTGTGACTTTTTACCTACCGCTATCCTTGGTAAGGGAGGTATAGGGATCGTGCTAAACATCGCATATCGAAATTTTGATAAATAACCACGTTTTAAGGTCCCTAGAATCCAAATTTAATATTTTCACGATGATTTCTGTGTGTATGTGTTGATCCTCCACTCTAACTCAAATAATATCAATGAGAAAATTTTGAACCTTGTATTTCGAACTTTTTCTGTAATGGAAAGAGACCATTGGTGAAAATCAGATAACCAGAAATAGCACATTACTAGAAGCTCAAAATAGTTTTTCTTAAAAAAATACCTTTAAATGTTATTTTTTCGAGATTAATGTTACTACCTATACAAATTATAGATTATTAAATTTTCTCTAGATTTGCATGAATACCTTTTCTATATATTTCATGGATAAATTTATAAAATTTTATTTAATTTAAATACCAGAGCCTGCGCTTTAAACAAACAAAACGCAGTTATTCAAATGTATGTAACTTACAGATAAATATCACTATCAAAGAACTAATCATTTCAAAATAATATTAGTAACGTTTTAAAAAGAAAAAAAGTAAATATAACAATAGAAAAGGAATTCAATACAGTTTCCAGCATAAGTAAATATGTAGGTATGTATTTAGATTAATAAAAATTAACGATTCACAAAAAGGTTTAAGCTAATCCTCATTTTTAGATTAGGGAATTCTATTCTATCTCGGTATTTAAAATTTAATCTTCATTATATTAAGGCTCCGGTGGCTCAATGGTTAGAGCAACGCCTCATGTTATGAGCGCCCTCGGGGCTCTGAGTTCAAATCCCACTTAGCATGGATGTGTGTGGATGTGAACCCACTCTGTAATTGGGATTTAATCCTGTTGAGGGGTTTGAAAAAAAGGTAGTTACTTGGATTAGATTAGACTATATTTTAAAAAATAAACTGTCAAAATTAGAGTAAAATTCGCTAATCCAAAAATAAGGATTAACTTACTCTTTTCTGTGACCCGGGCTGCAAATAGCGGGAGGTATTGTGTTGGCCACACCAGATTTTTCTCTTCGTGAAGATGAAGAGGACATTAAAAAATTTTCGTCTACGATAACTCTAATACTACAATTCCTAAAATTATAATTCTTTTGTATTCCTCTTCGTTGCATCCATATGAAGAGCTGATTAGATTTTGATTATAATTGGTCAACCGGCAGTACCCTCATTTGAAGATTTTAACAGTTTTTCTTGAAAAAACGATGTTAAATATCATTTTTCACATTTAATATTATTATAAATATTAAAGAACATTATATTCTCTATATGATTTGACTGCATTTTATACTTCATATTAAATGGATAGAGAGTTATAAAATTATAAAGAAATTAAATATCATATATGGTAGAAACATCTACTATATTAAGAAAATTTTGATTGAAAGATGTCAGTGTCAAGTGCAATTGACATATTCGTAGTATATTTGTTTTATAATTTTACTCGAAATATAGGATCTTTTAGCTCGAAACTTTCTGTATGGAATTTGTATAAAATACATACAACTGTAGGAAGGTAATATACGTACAAGAAATTGAAAATCTTTTGCAAGGAACTTTCTGTATGGATTTTATAGAAAATACATACGCATTTACAAAAATTCTACCGGTAGATGGCATAGTCGGCATGACTGTGTTCGAAAACACGAGTGGTAAAAAGTTACCGTGTTCGTAAATTGTTCAATATCTACCTGATCCAACTACCGAATTCATGAAGAATCTCTCTCAAAAAAAGTAGTGATGCAAAGCGAAGCGCGCGTTAAAAGCGGAAATGTGTTCAAAGTAGGACTCTGCTCAGTTTGTTAACTACGCCAAATTTCTAACCTGTTTCAATTATTTTCATAGATTATGGATCTACCCTGTTTACCACTTGCGTTCTTAAAATATCGATTCTGGTAGCTATAACCTGATAAAAAGCTGTTTACCGGTAACAGTTCACCGGTAGAAGTTTCGTAAATACCTCATATAACTGACGGACGGTAATGTGCTGGCCACATCAGATTTTTTTTTGACACACCTCGTATTATAGTGTTTATCGAATTTATCTTCATCTCCTCAATAAAAATATTTACCAATAGAATGCTGGGAGTTTTGTTTGCGCGATACTTTACTCAGTTCCAGTTCTCGAAGTCCACAGGACTCCGGCGTAGAGATTAAACGCAGACACGGACAATGTATGCCTGAGCACGCTTTAAAGTTTACTTAGATGATAACAGGGCCTGCAGGAACTCACCACATTAAAATTTATATTATTTAGAGCCTCCTAGGTGTGGTCACAAGGTGGAAAAAGAAAAATGAGAAATCTTAGAGGAGATTCATAATCATTAAGGTCTCTAATAAGTCACTTTTTTAACAAAGATAAAATCGTGTCATGAATGATGAAAAGTCTGATATAAATATATGCTGAAACTTTTATCAACTACTTTTAGTTTACTGTTTTTACTTCCTTATACAAAGTAAAGGAAGTATTGTATTCGCGAAAAATTTCGGTTTTCAGATTTCAACGGAAATATCCATTTTGACCATCCCTGAATCCATTCTGACTAATTTCGTCGTGACGTCTGTACGTACGTACGTACGTACGTATCTCGCATAACTCAAAAACAGCAAGCCGTAGAAAGTCGAAATTTTGTATTTAGGACTTCTATAACATCCAGTTGTGCACCTCCCTTTTTGGTCATTTCATAATTTTCAGAAATGGTACTTTATTTGAAGCCTATAATAGATTTTAATAAAAAAACTATATTAAAATTAATCCAAAACTTTTCAAATTTGGTATATAAGACTTTTATAACAATTAGAATAACATAGCAGATTTCTTATTGGCTGTGAATGAAGTAATGTAAGTACTATGATGTCACAGGAGTGGGAGGTTGTTTTTACATCCTTGTACAAAGTAAAGGAAATATTGTATCCGCGAAAAATTTCGGTTTCCAGATTTTAACGGAAATATCCATTTTGGCCATCCTTGAATCCATTCTGACTAATTTCGTCGTGACGTCTGTACGTACGTACGTACCTCGCATAACTCAAAAACGGTAAGCCGTAGAAAGTTGAAATTTTGTATTTAGGACTTCTATAACATTTAATTGTGCACCTCCCTTTTTGGTCATTACATAATTTCCAGAAATGGTACTTTATTTGAAGCCTATAATAGATTTTAATAAAAAACTATATTAAAATTAATCCAAAACTTTTCAAATTTGGTATATAAGACTTTTATAACAATTAGAATAACATAGCAGATTTCTTATTGGCTGTGAATGACGTAATGTAAGTACTATGATGTCACAGGAATGGGAGGTTGTTTTTACTTCCTTGTACAAAGTAAAGGAAGTATTGTATTCGCGAAAAATTTCGGTTTCCAGATTTTAACGGAAATATCCATTTTGGCCATCCTTGAATCCATTCTGACTAATTTCGTCGTGACGTCTGTACGTACGTACGTATCTCGCATAACTCAAAAATGGTAAGCCGTAGAAAGTTGAAATTTTGTATTTAGGACTTCTATAACATTTAATTGTGCACCTCCCTTTTTGGTCATTACATAATTTCCAGAAATGGTACTTTATTTGAAGCCTCTAATAGATTTTAATGAAAAACTATATTAAAATATAATCCAAAACTTTTCAAATTTAGTATATAAGACTTTTATATCAATTGGAATGGCAGCATATTTTGGTTAAAACAGGCTAACCGGAAGTGATATATTACCTGAAGTTTTTCTTGAATAAAATGGTTTCATTTTGATTTTAGAAATAAATGCTTCAAATAGGAGTTTTAGAGAATTAAGTATTATTAAATTAGCTCCTTGTATAAGTGAGATATGTAAATTTAAAACTTATATACTTTTTGGTTTTTGTAATGAAGCTTGCTACGGATTAGGAGAAAAAATAACAAAAAAATAAAAATAGATGTTAATGTCAAATTACGTCAAATACGTGCAATTTTATAATTGAGTCGTGTGGTGTCCACATCAGATTTATTTTACCCTTAAATTGATTCACTAATCACAATGGGCCGAATTCAGCACTCTTCACTAGTCTAGTGCTCGTCTCTAGTAACTATGGAAATAACTTGCATCTTTTTCTTATTAATGAATCGATGCATATGTCTCTCTTTATTTTGTTATTTTTAGATAAGCTTCTTTAGTTAAAGAAGAATGCTGAATTCGACCTATTATCTTCAATTTTCGCCACTTCTTCATAAATGGTTAATGTTCAAATACGCTCGACTCTATTGTCACTTCTTCGCGGCTGACTTTAAAATGTTTGTATAGTATGACTAGCGAATGAAAATTGACGTTTAAATTATTTAATAGATGTGGTTTCTTTTGAAAACTTTTTCCTATATTTGATATGAAAGGAAACTAACCCTTATGTATTCCGTTAAAGAAGATTAAAATTGTACTAAATACCACTGGAATACCGGGAGGCATTTAAAATGACAGCATCAGGATTCGGGGATGTATTTAAAAATTTTAATATCACAAATTCTTTCGTTTCTCTCAGGTGTAAGTAATCCTCGAGTCGGAATTTCTGTTAGAGGAAATTAAAAATAATTAGAATAGAATTTGGTATTACAGACTTTTCTGTTTATTGGAACAACTAATTAGATTTTGTTTACAAATGATCAACTGGAAGTGATACTTTACTTAAAGCTAATTACTTTACCAAACGTGGAATTGACGGGAGGTCATGTGTTGGCCACATCAGATTTGTATCTCCCGATACCCTTGGTAAGGGAGGTATAGGGATCATGCTAAAAATCGCATATCGAGATTTTGGTAAATGACCACGTTTTAAGGTCCCTAGAAACCAATTTTAACATTTTCACGATGATGTCTGTGTGTATGTATGGATCCTCCACTCCAACTCGAATACTATCATTCAGAAAATTTTGAAACCTTGTATTTCGAATTTTTTATATAATGGATTAGATTTTGGTGAAAATCGGATAACCGGAAATGGCACTTTACTAGAAGCTCAAAATAGTTTTTTAATATTATAAATGTTAATTTTTCGATATTAATGTTATTATAAAAATTAAAGATTATTAAATTTTCTATAGATTTGCATTAATACTTTTTCTATTTATTTGATGGATAAATTTATAAAATTATTTATACTTTAAATCCCGGAGCCTACGTTTTAAACAAACAAAAGTCCTTGGTTACGCAGTTATTCAAATGTATGTAACTGACAGATAAATGTCACTGTCAAAGAACTTATCATTTCAAATTAATAATAGTAACATTTTAAAAAGAATAAAATCTGATATGGCCAACACAATACCTCCCGCTATTTAATTTTTATTAATTTAATTATACATATTTACTTATTGCGGAAACTGTATTAAGATCCATTCCATATAACTATGGTTCTATTTACTATTTCAAATATGTTTTTGTTGTATTTTTTATTAATAAACCCTGTTTTTAAATAAATCATATATGTATTTGTATTATTATTTTTTATTAATAATCTAGAGTGTTTGATACAGTAAAAACGTATGTGTAGAATGCTCACTATAATGGTATTGAAAATATTTGTGGAGGGGGGGAGTGGGGGGGGGCTCAAAATTGAATTGCGCTGGGGGCCTCTCAAGTGCTACATCCGCCACTGCATAAACGATTGACAGAATTAAAACACTGCTAGTCATCTCTTCCATAATCATATCCTAATTACCATTCATACTACTATTCATTGTTTTTATAAATTGTTACAATGGTGTACATCTTGCCTTACCAAAACTTACGTTGTTGTTTATTTAGTAACAATGTGATTATGGAATATGCCTGTGCACATTTGCATCTAGTAGATGTTAGTGTTGTATCACGATCGCAAATTACGTCTAAAATGATTAAGCAAATTACATTTTAGTAGAGTGTAGGTGGTGGCACATACGCACCCAGCATACCTCAACAAATATCACGTAATCCACGACTACGACACCGCGCTTACATTACGTCGCGCCACAAATGCGCAAACACTCTAATGTGCAAGCCAAACACGCCCTGGGGCACATAGATCTCAACATCTCCAAGTCAATGCCAACGTAGATGGAGTTACTGATTGTTGGTTTAAGAAAGGGAAACTTCTTTTGAAGAAATTGAAGTACGATTAATTTCTGTACAACCGCAATCAGTGACGGCTCGTGGGTTGAAGATTTGTCTGTTTTAATTATAAATCCGGCTTCGGACGAACTTTTGTCTTTATTTCCAAACGTTTTTTTTTTTTAATATTTAATGCATTATTGGTTTTTAGTTGTTTAATTTGTACCTTCCGTCACCTTTAGGTAAGGAAGGTATTGTTTTTGGTCAAAAAAAACCGGTGGTGAGTTTTTGATGAATAAGCACGTTTTATGGTCCCTAGAATACGATTTTACTATTTTTACGATGATGTCTGTATGTGTGTGTGTGTGACTGTATGTGTGTTTTCTAATGCAATAACTCTAATACTACAATTCTAAAAATTATAATTCTTTCGTATTCCTCTTCGTTACATCCATGTGAAGAGCTGATTAAATTTTAGTTAGAATTGATCAACCGGAAGTACCCTCATTTGAAGATTTTAACAGTTTTTCTTGAAAAAACGATGTTAAATATAATTTTTTCACATTTTATGTTATTATAAATATTAAAGAATATTTTATTCTCTATACGATTTGAATGCATTTTATACTTCATATTAAATGGATATAGAGTTAAAAAATTATAAACAAATTAAATATCATATATTAGCCAGCTATGTTATAAGTCTGGAAACAGCTGCTACATTAAGAAAATTCTAATTGAAAGGTGTCAGTGTCAAGTGCAGTTGACAGTATGGTTGTGTTACAATTTTACTGGAAATATAGGACCTTTTGCTTTCTGTATAGAATTTGTATAAAATACATACACCTGCCTGAAGGTAATGTACAAGAAATTAAATCTTTTGCAAGGAAGTTTCTGTATGACATTTTTACAAAATACATAGAACTGACGGAAGGTAATGTGCTGGCCACATCAGATTTTTTGAATCATTATAAAATACACAACCGAACTTATGTTGCCACTATCCACTACTAGATTGATGCCTTGATCATTGACCGTGTATAAGCGAATAGGATGGTGGTTGTCTTCGTCTAATGCAAGCAAAGTTACAATTCGTTTGTCTTTGTCTGACGCATGGGCTTATATATGCAACATATAACACAACGTGGTCACAACTTCGATGTGACCAAAGCAGCGGATGCACTCGCACCATTCTCTGTCTTGCTTTTAACACTATTTATTTATTTAACCAATTAACACTACTATTTATTTCCACGATATTATTAATTATTTATTTCCACTATTTGTATCAATATTATTTATAACACGTTCAACGCCTACCGACCTCCACAGCGTCTATATACTCAACTGACTGAACAGTGTCTGTATATTCAACTGCTCGGACACAAGTCACACATTTCATATCACTGCCTGTCTATTTATATAACTAACTTTCTCCTTCCACAGCCTCAGTATCACCAACTATCCGTATGCAAAAATTCTTCAACACCAATGCCGAGTATCCACTCCAACTACTCCAACTCGCTGTTATTATCCTTGTATACCTAGCTTCACAATACTCGTCAACCCTACCGAGTATTCACTTCCACAGCTATCCCAATATACCAGTAACTTGCAGACTCTCCGTTACTGTCCTCGTACACTATAGCATCCCAATACTCGTCAACACTACCAAGTATGCACATCCACAGCTATCCCAGTATACCAGTAACTTCCAGAGTACATACTCCACCCGACACTTTACTGCATACGCTCACTACGATACTGCTGTGCTTCTCAAACTCACTAACAATCTGTCTCTCTCTGTTTCTGAATGTAACTAACTAACTCTC
Source organism: Harpalus rubripes (assembly GCA_963082715.1). Lineage (NCBI taxonomy): Eukaryota > Metazoa > Arthropoda > Insecta > Coleoptera > Carabidae > Harpalus > Harpalus rubripes. Next base: position 6,156,159 of record OY720450.1, read on the forward strand.
GAGCATAGCTGCATCCCTTTTATACAGCTGCTATTATCTTCTAGAAGGTCTAGAATGTTCGACCGCATGATAACAATGAACACAAAGGTTGCGACCGCAAGTAATTAAACACGTCGCGACTTGTTTGTTTACGTAACCCGGAACCCGTCTGCTAGCTGGATTGTGTCACTGCTATATATTGGCGACTAAAACTACCGATGGCGTCGCTAGTGTTGTAGCATACACGTGCTCTGAAAATGGTATTGTGCTATAAGATCGCATACAGAAACATTGTGTAACCAACATTCGTTTTGAAGTATTTCATTAAACTTTTTATAAATACTGTTAGTAATAATTTTGTGTACGTACTTAAATTATAATGACATTCGAAGAAAGTTATCTTAGACTTATTTCTAAGGATATGTTTACTTACTTGGAGGTAACAAATTCTTCTCGAAGTTTTATAAAAAGGGGAGAATTGTTGAATCGTGAATTGTTATTTTTATGTGGCGTTAATGAACATAGTACTACAGACTAAAAAATATTTTGAGCTGTTTAAACAAGTGCTTTAACCTCACATCCTCATGAGATTAGAAGAACTTTAAATTTACAAAATGCTCTTGTATAGCTGGCCATAGTGGCCAGTGCAAACATATTACAGCTGTCTTTATATTTTGTACAAGATTGTAAAATATTACCATATATTATTTATGGGTATTAAATAAATATGTATTTACTTTACTTAGTTAAGAAAATTAAAATGGAACTAATGTCAAATACCTTTCAAATTGTTTTAATTACAAGTGTAAGAAATATATGCTACACATACACATTAAGTGAAAAGTGTATTATTTTACTCATGAATTGGTGAGGAAATAATACAATACTTTTCATTTTTATTTATCTTATGATTCGTCACTTGTTTTCCAGTTCGTATTTTCCTAATCCAGCCCTCTCTTTTGTCGATAGACTCCATTTTACCAAATTTATTTTGAATATCATTCTTCCTTTCGCAAATTTTTGGGACAGACAATTTCTCCCTACCCCGAGAATGACAGCCATAAACGCAGCAATTGACGTTGTTAATATTTTTTCGTTCTTTGCTCATGTTGCAAAGTAATTTATATGTACTTTAAAACAAAAAGACAAACAAGAAACCGGCAAAGAATGCAATGCATTATATATATTTACTGTATAGTTGAATAACAGAATACCATTTTCAAGAGTTGCATATATCATCCGCTTGAGGGATTCATGTTAATTTTAGTCGCCAATAGACACTCGCTCATTGCTGCGGCGCCGGAGCGCGGCTGCGACGGCGGTGGCGACAGCGGCGGCGACAGCGGCGGCGACAGCGGGCGTTGCACGTTACAATATATTATGAGGAGCACGCTAGAATTATTGAGGATAAGAAAATTAGGTAGGCCCTGGAAAACAAAATTTGTACTACCATTTTAAACAGTTGTTTATGTCATTTGAAATTAAGTTGCGAATCAAGTTAGTTAAAAACTTATTAATATTTTTTTTAATATCGATGTGAGTAAAAATACAGAATTAACCGGAAAGCATTTTCAATTATCTTTTATAATTTGACAGTTTTTAAATTACCAGAAAATAAATTGCCAATTTTTATTTCCCCCAAAAATTAGTTTGAAAAAAATCCAAAAGATTGGTTAGTACCTTTTATTTAAGGGGAAGGATGGTAAAGTGTAAAAACATAATTTATTTTCCTTTATCTCCTTTGTTGATACGTCTACAATGACAATACCTTCTTTACTGGAAGGTGTAAGAAAGGATGGACCATTTGGTAAACCCAATTAACTTAGTGCCCTATCCTTCAATTCTCCCGTAACCGCTGTCCTCAATCAACCCAGGTCAATATGCCCCTACATTACATCTCAGGTTTATAGTCCACGCACCGAGAACATGACATGTTATAGGACAACTCAGTCGTTCAATCAACTAGATGGACATTTGCAGGAATTATAGAACACTGCAGGACAAATTAAATCGCATATCACATCTGATTTCGAGAACAAACAGTATTTTATTAGATTTATCAGACTACAATCTTATCTTTGTTTCTTTTTGGCTGACTTATTTTGTATGACCAACTCGATCTATCACACTGCAAATTCGAACAACCGTTTTGTTTGATATTTGGTGGATTTTCGTACTTGAAATTGTTATGTTATGATTTCTGTAATGACAATATAATTAAATTTGTTAGACAACTTATTATTTCTAGTAAGATGAATCAAAACAATGCTAAAATAATGCAATATTGTGTACAAGCCTAATAATTTTTTGCGTATCAAACAATTTCTGACTATTCGCAATCGTAGATAAAATTTCCCCTCTAGTGGCGCAAATCGGTACTATGAAAAGCCATCGTACAAGCGCCATATTGAATAAGTGACAGTTGAGTGATTAGTGCAGTAATTAATAATTAAATATTTAAACTTATCGCTTTCATATAAATAAGTTTTTAAACTCGGTTTGTACACACAGTCAATGAAACACAGTGAACAATGTGAACTGTCATATGTCAAACCCATCGTATGGCAGCCATCTTGTTTCGAAAATCAGCGCCTCTATCGTTAATTTCGATTGCGAATTCAACTGCTATATCTTGCTCCGTAAAGTTACATTCTTGTACTTCAGAAACAGTTACGCATGCGCAAATGAGAAGTCAGTGATAAATAGTCAGAGGAAATGAAATCGATTCCATTTCATCTGACAACAGGATTGCTGATTTTCTTGTAGCTATCACATAGGAATGTCAGAGGTATGTACCGAAGTCATCGATAATGCAATACTAGTCAGAGATACTACTCCTGGGATAAAAAGGCCTTTACTGCTTTAAAGCCATGTATTATACCCTTTTTGAAATTCAGAATCCATTTCCAAATAAATGAACTCAGAAAATAATGAAACAACTAAAGTAAAGCAAATAATACTTGCTTTAATATAGGTACATGAAACTTTCTGTATGGACCCAGCAAACACAGTTACGTCCTTAGTACGTAATATAGACATAACTCGTATTATTTGTTACATACCGAATAACATCCCTGGAAAGTACAAGTATAGACCTATGTCCGCAACATGGTCTATGAGACATCACATCCCATGTATGTAGATATTGTAACGTAAATGGTATATAACATAAGTATATCACTTCTTTGTAATTATTTGAATATACTACTTACATTGTGAATTTTTATACCTGTTACTTATTTTAATCCTAAATTTAAATATTAAATATTATGAAGGATGGTAGGAAAATGTATAGGTATTAACTACAAATAATATATATTTAAATATGTAGTTTATTACAATACGTATATTACATATTTATTACAATAGAAATTAAATATAAAACAACTTAATGAATCGATTCTGTTCACATCTGTAAGTCGCAAGATCTGTAAATATGAACAAAATCGCACCTAAAACTGCCACCCTTATGTATAATTTTATATTAATCAACAAGAACAGGTGTGTTTTGTCATTTTTTACAGATTTACAGATCTGTAAAACTTACAGATGTGAACAGAATCGACCCATAAATTTCACTTAGACTAGTTCAATACAATTTATTAATACAATACGTAAAATATATAATGTGTATAAACGTTTTTCATTTGAAATTCTAATTTTATAGTATTTTAGTTTGAAATTATTATTTCAGGTTATCTAAATTTTCATTTTCGTTCAAGAATGAAAATAAGCTACATAATGAATATATAGTTACATAAACAAACTTACCGTATGACAAGCCAATTTTGCCATGAAATCAAAGAATTAAAGTATACACACTACATAAAACATAAACAAAAACTGCAATGGCTGCAAAAGTAAAATGCGTCGTTGTTAAACCTCTGCACACCTGGCTTGGACACACAGAGACCTTGGTCACATAAATAGACCAATTAGATTTGGAATAGATGACACGTGATCAATGCGCTAAGTACGGTAACATGTATATAGTTATAGGTATGTACCAGGTCCAATACCAATGTGACATACCGACAATATCATTTACAGTCTCTTGAGAGATGTCCGACATGGTATATGTATATGACGTTATAAGTACGTAAATAATTTATACACTACATAGGTTTCAGATATCACATACCTGGTACATATATGTTAAAACTGTGTTTGCTGGGGAATATTTTACCTCTCGCTAAGACAGATATTGTATTCATGCTAAAAATCGATATCCAGATTTTACTGAATAAGCACGTTATAAGGTCCCTAGAATCCGATTATAACATTTTTACGATGATGTCCGTATGTGTGTGTGTGTGTGTGTGTGTGTGTGTGTGTGTGTGTGTGTGTGTGTGTGTGTGTGTGTGTGTGTGTATGTATGTGGATGTGTGTGTGGATGTGTGTGTGGATGTGTGTGTGGATGTGTGGATGTTGGATTCACGATTTCTCAAATACTATAAGACTTAATATTTTTTTAACTACAGATTCCTCAATCTAACAATAATGGGAAGAGTTGATTAAGTTTTGGTAACAATTGGACAATCGGAAGTAGTAGTTACAAGAAAAAAATAATCTAAATATTATTTATCGAAAATTTATGTAAATACTTATATTAAAGAACGTTAAATTCTTTATTGGATAAATATAAATTCATTGTTAAATCTTCTATAGATTTAGAGATAAAGAAATGCATATAAAATAATTTGATGTAAAAAATCTCAGATCAAACTACTTCAAGGCAAGAAATTCAAATGTTTGTAATTCACACATAAATGTCACTGTCAAAAATATTTGTATGCCACTGTCAAAAATATTTGTACATTATTATGAAGATTATGAAAATAAAAAAAAGACAACAACGCAAAAGAATATACGTAAAAAAGAATATAAATGGAATTTGCGAAAAAATGACGAATATAAAGAAAAATAAAAGGAAAGTAGAAAAAGAAAATTTCAGGATATTGAATATAAAGAAAATGTATGTACTGTACATAATTTATATTAAAATATATCCCATAGATTTTGCAAATATATGTGAGAATTATTTTATAGTGAGACGTGAATATATGTATTTGTATTTAAAAATATTTTTCGTTTTATGCGTACAACCAGGTAAAATATCTGGCGAGAGATTATGTATTGGCCACATCAGATTTTTAATTTCGGAATCCATTTTCTACGGTGTGTTCAAAAATATTCCTATCTCGGAGTAGGCTATGAACAGTGAAACGTATGTCTGATTATTATTTAATTCAAAACTCAAGTTGTCAAAATTGATCTTAAAATGTAATTTTAACGAGAAAAGACAATAAAGAAGGATACAGTATATTGACATTCGCCGTTTTCTTATTTGATTCATTTCTAAAATAAGATGCAAGAAGAAAAGATTTGATTTCTTTAGATAAATTGACATACGTTTCTTTGTTCAAAGCCTACTCTGAGTTAGGAATTTTTTTGAACACACTATACTAAATGAATGCAGAAAATAACGAAACAACGAAATTAAACCAAACAACTTCTGTTTCTTATAAGAATAATGACTCCTCCTCCAAGACGCTATAATTCAGCGATCGAGTCTATGATGTATGTATGTTCTTTATAAGTTCAGCAATTGAGTACCGAAGCTATAAATTAATATTTACGTCCGAAGTTGGCAACCTATACATCGAGGTATTAATTAGTTAGCGGCTACTGAGTCCGTGTACACATCTTGCAAGACATAGCGCTAAACGGCGGGCATAAAATTATAGATTCAGAGGCTGGAGTTCAGTGTTCAGCCAGTTTAGCAATTACAGTTACAAGCTGATGTTAATTGCCTGGCTTGTTCGGTCGCTCTGTAATCACACGTACCGTACCTGATGCTAAGAAGACTAAAATCTTTAGAAACAGGAGGATTTTTGATACTTACATAAAAGAAAAGATAGAATCCCATTACCAATTTTTGATCAACAGATAGAAATAATGTTCAGCTTGGTTAAATTTGGTGAAAAAATCAGACGTGACCAACAAATTACCTTCCGCCAATTCATTAACATGTTAGATGACACTTATAAGCGACGGCTGATATACAGTGTGAGTCTGGGAAGACGCCCCCCACCCTTTAACTTTTTTATTATAAGTAATAGAAAAAAATGGCTCATATAAAAGTTTTATTATTTTACATATACTATTTGACGGCAGATGTAGATATTTTTTATAAAGTCAGGTTTACAAGATACGATTATCAACTTTTATTTTTCAAATGGCAACCTATAATTATTTTAATAAAATAGAAACCGCCATTTTTTTCTCTTTTCACCGATGTATTATTTTTTATTAATGTATTTGAAAAATTTCGAGAAAAATGAGATAATTTAGAAATATTAGAAATAATTTTTAAACAAATATTATAGGTGGCTATGTGAAAATAAACAAAACGTAACAGTGCTATATAGCTTAGCATACCCTCTGTCTGTCGACGTTCCGCATCCAGTGAGGATTTTCAATTGCGTAATAATGCATTAATTATGCCTATTAACGCAACCGTTGCTTTTAAAAGTAGCCTCATCCGTAAATAAAATATTTCTTAATAGGAGCGGATTTCTTCTAATATTTTCCATCGCCCAATTGCAAAATCGAATTCTATTATCAAAATCTTCACCGTGCAATTCTTGTGTAAGGTGAAATTAATTTTTTCTTAAAATCATGGATAAATTCCTAGTACTGATATGAGGATTTTCAAACACAGAAGCCAAAACCATAATTTCCGTTTCTTCATTTATTATAATATTGGCTGTATTTCGTTTTGGTTTTTCAACTGAACCTGTTTCTCGAAATCGGGTAAAAATCCTTCTCAGTGTTCTTAAACTCGGTTGCCGACGTCTAGGAAACCGCTCCCGGTAAATTATTTTTGCTCTTCTTATGATTCCAGTCGATTCACCAATTATTAGAATCATATCACTTAATTCTTTCTTCGTAAACATTTCAAAATGTTTTTTTTTTTTTTTTTTGTTTACAAAATAAGTTAAATTAAGTAACAAACACATATATACTTTTTTGACATTAATTTAATTGTTTTACATTGTTATGTTTTGTTTATTTTCACATGGCCACCTATAATATTTGTTTAAAAATTATTTCTTATATTTCTAAATTATCTCATTTTTCTCGTAATTTTTCAAATACCTTAATAAAAAATAATACATCATTGAAAAAAGAAAAAAATGGCGGTTTATATTTTATTCAAATAATTATAGGTTGCCATTTGAAAAATGAAAGTTGATAGTCGTATCTTGTAAACCTGACTTTATAAAAAATATGTACATCTGCCATCAAATAGTATATGTAAAATAATAAAACTTTTATATGAGCCATTTTTTTCTATTACTTATAATAGAAAAGTTAAAATCTTCCCAGACTCACCCTGCATTGCGAAGGTGCCTCCGACGCTTATAAGCGTTTTAATCGCACTTATTCTTTTAGTTATCCAATCTAGCCGAGACACCAGTTGTATGTATGAGGCGCCGTTTGGGCCAAAATAAAAGTTTCTGTAATATAAGTAAATTTCGTGATATATAATATTTTGCCATGTTGATATATACAATTTTCATTGTGATATATGCAATTTTCATTGTGATATATACAATTTTTAGTTCTATGAAATGCCGCAATATAATGAGGGCGCTCACTTATAAAATTTCGTGATATATAATATTTTGCCATGTTGATATATACAATTTTTAGTTCTATGAAATGCCGCAATATAATGAGGGCGCTCACTTTTGTGTTTTGATCTACTTATGTTGATAAAAGCAAAAAAGTGAGCGCCCTCATTATATTGCGGCATTTCATAGAACTAAAAATTGTATATATCACAATGAAAATTGTATATATCAACATGGCAAAATATTATATATCACGAAATTTTATATATATTACAGAAACTTTTATTTTGGCCCAAACGGCGCCTCATATGTATGCGTGTATGTAAGTAGGCACTCTTCTAGTATATATATATATATATATATATATATATATATATATATATATATATATATATATATATATATATATATATATATATATATATATAACAAAAAAAAATTTATCTTAGAGATAAGTGTGATAACAAGCTTTAAAGAGGTGTCGTCTACGACGCCACGTTGTGGTTTTGTAACATAAATTTCACGTTGTGGTTGTAGGGTTAACCATATCATTGAACAAAAATTCATGAAAATCTGTCACTAAATGCTTTACTATTCATCGTCACCTTTGAGTAAAATCGTATTAGCTTCGCCTATCCTTTAAAGTCTGTAACCCAACCGTCTGATTTCCGTTCGAATTTGCAGAGACGATTAGCACCTTCTTGTAGATTGAATTTACTGCTCGAGTCGAGCGATTACCAAGGTAAGTGTGGAGTAAAAAGCAGCTAATGGTTCTTGAATAGACGCACTATGAAAACTCTTTCCATCATGATCGATAGTTGAAGTTTTAAAAGTCTATTATGTACTCTAACTCTGGAATCTTGAAAGTTATTGTGTTCTTTGAACTCGCTTGATGAGAAGGTATTGTCTTTGACACAGATTACAAGGTGGATGGTGAGTTATTGGAGATTTTTTATCTTTCTTTGTCGAGTAGTTTTACTTTGAAAGTATTTGTTGAGAAATTCGCAAGACAGAAAAGGTTAAACTGATATTTCCAACAAAAAAACAAATGTAACATGATTTTTTGACAGCAATGATTTAAATGTCATAAGACCAAGGAAACTGATTCGAATTGGTTCGTTTTGATGAACCGCTAACCGAACAATGCGTTGATGAACGTTTCTGCAACCGGGAATAAGTCTAATAATATTTCAAAAATTAAAATGAATATTTAATAAAATTTCATCTGTATAGGTATCTGTAACTTAAAGGTTTTTGACGACATTTTCATCCTTACAATTTTTGATTATGTAATGTAATGATCTAATTTTTCAACTGTACAGTAACTATCCCTGATGATGATTCATTTGGAATTGAAATGTAGGAAAGTTAATTAAATCACTATTTAATAAAAATTGTTTACCAGGACTCAGGGGCGTAAACTACGTGGGAGCACGGACGCACATGCACCCAAAGAAAGTAAAAAAAAAAAATTCGCCCTAACATTTTAATTATATTTCATACATTGTAAAAATGAGTTGTCAATCTTTTTAAGTTGTTTAAGAGTAAGCTGACATTATTTAATCGTGTCATGATAAATACTACTATGAAGCAGAACAAATAATTATAGGATATTACGAAGAAAATTATTGGCAACCTATAAACAAATGTTACTGTCTTAAAAAATCTGGTGTGGCCAACACAATACCTCCCGCCATTTACAGCCCGAGTCACAAAAAAAGATTAAGTTTTTTGGATTAGCGAATTTTACTCTTATTTTGACAGTTTATTTCTTAAAATATAGTCTAATCTAATCCAAGTAACTACCTTTTTGTAAACCCCTCAACAGGATTAAATCCCAATTACAAATCCATGCCTTAGTGGGATTCCAACCCAGAAAACCGAGGGCAGTCTTGACATGAGGCGTTGCTCTAACCATTGAGCCACCGGAACTATAATAAAAAGAAGATTAAATTTTAAATACCGGGATAGAATAAAATTCACTAATCCAAAAATGAGAAATAGCTTAAATATTTTCATATATAATATCATCAGTGGTAAATTTTTGCCGGAAAAATTTTCAGATTGTTACGAGAGCTGGTTGCCTAGCAATTTATTGAGTGGCATTGACAAAAAAATCACGAGTTGTCAAACGAGTGATTTTTGATCAATGTCACGAGATAAATTGGCAACAGGCTCGAGTAAAGCAATCGGAAAATTTTTCCAGGATAAAATTTAACCACGAATGGTATTCGGATGACTATTTCCAAAATAAAAATCAGGTAATCATTTATATAATTTTTTTCTTGACAAAAATCTTGTAATTTTTATTGTGTTTAGAGGTATTATGTTTCAGTTTGCTTTTTCAATGTTTTAGATTCCTGTCCGAATCGATTCGTTTTTAATAAAAACTGATAATACTGAAATTATACAGACTTTGACAGGTATGTAAACAATATATTTCTAAAACGTCAAAAAATTTTCGCTTATCAAAGCTCACTTACTTGTAAAAATACGACATCTTGTTGGCTTAAAGGGTGCGAAAAAAATTTTGTGACAGTGTTTTGCCGAAGTGAAACTTGGTAACTAGGTAGAATCCTGAATTTGGATTGGTTTATATATTTATGAGTGAAATAGTCATACATAAATTCATACCTACATATTTATTTACGCTGCATTGAATTCCTTTTATATTGTTCTATTTACTTTTTTCTTTTTAAAATGTTGCTAAGATTATTTTCAAATGATTAGTTCTTTGATAGTGACATTTATCTGTCAGTTACATACATTTGAATAACTGCGTTTTGTTTATTTAAAGCGTAGGCTCTGGGATTTTAATTATAGATAATTTTATAAATTTATCCGTAAAATATATACAAAAAGTATTAATGCAAATCTATAGAAAATTTAATAATCTTTAATTTTTATAATAACATTAATCTCGAAAAAATAACATCTAAAGGTATTTTTCGAAGAAAAACTATTTTGAGCTTCTAGTAAAGTGCCATTTCCGGTTATTCGATTTTCACCAAAATCTAATGGGCTCTTTCCAATATAGAAAAAGTTGAAAATACAAGATTTCAAAATTTTCTGAATGATAGTATTTGAGTTAGAGTGGATGATCCACACACACATACACGCAGACATCATCGTGAAAATGGTAAAATTGGATTCTGGGGACCTTAAAACCTGGTAATTTACCAAAATCTCGATATGCGACTTTTAGCACGATCCCATACCTCCCTTATCAAAGGTAGTGGGAGGTAAAAATAGTACACCCACAGCCAAAATTAAAAGTTTACGTCTCTGCCAGGACTGCATTGAACACTCAGCCTACAGCGGCGTGCTCAAACTTCATCCTCAAGCGATAAGGACAAACTACTATTCCTTGCTTTTGGATGAATTTATCGAATACCCTCATTTTAACTACAATATCTATTATTCTCACCAATGTATACGGAGCCCTGATTAGATGATTTTATAGTTCACACCTCCCTCACACAATTCCATTTTCACTAATTTAATCAAACCTGCCAATGACTTATTACCATCATCCTAATTTCCTATTAAATTCCAAATCAGTATGTAAAAGCATGCATTGATGATGCGAGTAAGTTATTGAAATATCGACAGCTTTAGTTGGATTCAAGCGGTGCTAACTAGCGCGCATGCGGCCACGGATGGTAGTAACTGATAAAGAGCATGCGAGTGCGCGCGGTGTTGCCATATGTCAACAGCTGCTACACTGTTGCAATGTTGGGCTTATTGCGATAGACATGCCTAACCTGCGCGTACTGACAATAAATGAACCCATGCAAATTAAATGGAAATTTTCAAATTTGCTGGGATTGTGTGTAATTGAAAATGGAGCTGCCAAAAATTTCAAATGGAAATTAGTCTCCAGGATTTCATATTTCATTGCCTACTTTATTTAGATTTAAACTATTGCGCAGAAAATACACACCTCAATTAGTAATATTTAATAAAACCTGAAAATGACAGGGTTTACATTTATTTTAAAAAATGAAAAAGCGAAAAAGATAGGCCAATGTCTATCGACTTCCTTTGTGCTTGTATTACTTAGCACAGGCATCAAACAATTTTTACCTCTCGCTAAGAGAGGTACTGAATTCATGCTACAAATCGCATATCCAGATTTTAGTGAATAAGCACGTTTTAAGGTCCCTAGAATCCGATTATAACATTTTACGATGATGTCCGCGTATGGGTGTGTGTGTGCGCGCGTGTGCGTGTGTGTGTATGTGTGTGTGTATGTGTGTGTGAATGTGTGTGTGTGGATGTGTGTGTGTATGTGTTTGGATGTGTGTGTGTGTGTGTGTATGTGTGTGGATGTGTGTGTATGTGTTTGAATGTGTGTGTGTATGTGTGTGTGTGTGTGTGTGTGTGTGTGTGTGTGTGTGTGTGTGTGTGTGTGTATGTGGATGTTGAATCCACGATTTCTCAAATACTATAAGACCTAAGACATTTTTAACTACAGATTCCTCAATCTAACAATAATGAAAAGAGTTGATTAAGTTTTGGTAACAATTGGACAACCGGAAGTAGTAGTTACAAGAAAAAAATCATATAAATATTATTTATCGAAAATTTATGTAAATACTTATATTAAAGAACGTTAAATTCTTTATTCGATAAATATAAATTCATTATTATATCTTCTATAGATTTAGAGATAAAGAAATGTATATAAAATAATTTGATGTAAAAATTCTCATATCAAACTACTTCAAGGCATGAAATTAAAATGTTTGTAATTGACACATAAATGTCACTGTCAAAAATATTTGTATGCCACTGTCAAAAATATTTGTACATCATTATGAAGATTATGAAAATAAAAAAAGTCAACAACCCAAAAGAATATACGTAAAAAAGAATATAAACGGAATTTGCGAAAAAATGAAAATTTTAGGATATTGAATATAAAGAAAATGTATGTATTGTATGTACATAATTTGTATTAAAATATCCCATAGATTTTGCAAATATATGTGAGAATTATTTTGTAGTGAGACATGAATATAAGTATTTGTATTTAATAGTTATTTGTATATCAAGGCCGCGAAATCACTCTTTAGCGTACCGAGAGAAAAATTGTCGCCGAGGCCGCTTGCGGCCGAGGCAAGACAATCTCGAGGGCGCTAAAGGATTTCGCGGCCAAGGTGTACACAATATTTTTTGTGCAACCGTAAAAAATATGTAATTACAAATTTTATTAATTTTAAACAGTTTCAATGTAAATAGAAAATTAGCTTTCAAGGTGGCTATGGGATTAACATTTGATAAACAAAACCATGCAATTCTCAAGTGTCAAAGTGGTTGTTTACCTAATTTCGCGGCCTGTATTGCGGCTGCGAAATGCTTATTTTGCGTCCGGTTGCACAAAAAAATATTATTTTATGCGTACAACCAGGTAAAATATCTGGCGAGAGGTTATGTGCTGGCCACATCAGATTTTTAATGTCGTTTTCTGACATTCTAATAATATTTAACAAATTTTTAAAAATATTGCATATAATTAATTAACTAATTCAAACATTAATGTATATGCAGTATGCAGATTAGAACTAATTTATTCATGCCAAAAAAAAAATTGAAAATATATTTTTACTTTCATATTATCGTTGAAAATATATTTATTTATAAAATTCACATGATTATGTACTACAGGAATAACAATACACCATTGCTAAAGAAACACTGACAGACAAACAATTCTCATAACATTGTTAAGTTTTAAATTATTCATCGAACTTCAAATATATTTAAAGTAACTCAAGTACATTTAAAGTAATTCAAGTACATTTAAAATAATTCAAGTACATTTCAAATACTTCTAGTATACATTTAAAGTACTTCAAGTATTTAAAAATACTTCAAGTACTTATCATTGTTCTTCAAGTATTTTTCCAAGTACTTGTGAATAGGCTTACATTGTCAAGTACAAAGTACTATAAATAGAAAGTACTTCAAGTACAGTACTTGAAGTACTGAAAGTACTTTCAAGCCTAATAAAGTACTTTTCTTGCAAGTATCGCCCAGCTCTGACTGGCATAGACAAAATTTTATTCGATCACAATCTTTGCGATTTTTCTTTGATTCTAATGCAATAGAAAATAGCCTCTTTCTCCGAAACAGTTGAAGATCATACCTATGTTGATTAAGCTTTATTTAATCATTTTGGTCAGTTCTATATACCTTTAAATTTTGTACTCAATGTTGTGAAACACCCTGTATGTATAATACCGTAATATTACATTACAAAAACGTTTATATTATTACCATTCCCGGGTAAAGTATTTTATATATTTCATAAATATTCATAAGGATAAAAAATTTAAACCGTTTCAAAGGATATATTTGCATATTTTATATATTACATTAAATTTGAATTCGTATTTAGGAGATTTAAACAGTAGCTATTGATTATTTTTATTATTATTTTAAATGAAAAATTATTAATATTTATAGGTCTGTCATTATAGTCTATTACCATTTTTAAATTCAAGTATTTGTAAAAATTTTATTGGAAAATAAGCTTTTATTTTTACATTGCTGAATAATGAATAAATAATATTTTTTTTAAAAATAATTTATTAGAAGCCGTATCAAAATGATATTCCAATACATATTTTTTTGCCAACATTATTTTACGAGTACTACAAAGCAAAAAACAAAAAAATATCTTCAAATATTCGGTAGTCTGCTAAAAATTAAACCACCCTGTATATAAATGAAAAGTATCATTTTCCTTTAATTCGGACCCGCTGGTTACGGGAAAAATAATGAAAAAATTCACAGGGGCTTAGAATCCAAAATAGAAATATTTATTTTTAATAAAAATTTATAAGATTTTTTGACTTTGGCGGTCTATAGCTAATGAAGGGTACATGCTAGAGGCACGCCATTCGATTCTATGGACTTTTCTACATATGAATAATATATATTTAATTTACGTTTCCAGCTGGTACAGTAATACAAAGCAAAAAGCAAAAAAATGATATCTTCAAATATTCGGTAGTCTGCTAAAAATTAAACCACCCTGCATATAAATGGAAAGTATCATTTTCCCCTAATTCGGACCTGCTGGTTATAGGAAAAATAATGAAAAAAATTCCCTAGGGTTTATATCCAAAATAGAAATTTTTATTTTTAATGAAAACTTACAAGATTTTTTGACTTTGGCGGTCTGTAGCTAATGAACAGTAAATGTTAGAGGCACGGGGGTTAGGCCATTCGATCCTATGTATGTTTCTACATATGTCTAATATGTTTTCAATTTTTGTTTTCATCTGATACTGTATTACAACGCAAAAAACACAAAAAAATGTACCTACAAATATTCAGTAGTCTACTAAAAATTAAACCAGCCTGTATATAAATGAAAAGTATTATTTTCCCTTAACTTAGATCTGCTGGTTACGGGATAAATAATGAAAAAATTCCCTAGGGCTTAGAATTCAAAATAGAAATTTTTATTTTTAATGAAAACTTACAAATTTTTTTGACTTTGGCGGTCTGTAGCTAAGGAACAGTAAATGTTAGAAGCACGGGGGTTGAGCCATTCGATTCTATGGACGTTTCTACATATGTCTAACATATTTTCAATTTTTGTTTTCGGCTGATACTGTATTACAACGCAAAAAACACAAAAAATGTACCTACAAATATTCAGTAGTCTACTAAAAATTAAACCAGCCTGCATATAAATGAAAAGTATTATTTTCCCTTAACTTGGATCTGCTGGTTACGGGAAAAATAATGAAAAAATTCCCTAGGGCTTAGAATCCAACATAGAAATTTTTATTTTTAATGGAAACTTACAAGATTTTTTGATTTTGGCGGTCTGTAGCTAATGAACAGTAAATGTTAGAAGCACGGGGGTTAAGCCATTCGATTCTATGGACGTTTTTACATATGTTTAACATATGTTCAAAATTTTTGTACGGCTGATACTGTATTACAACGCAAATAACCTAAAAATTGTACCTACAGATATTCAGTAGTCTACTAAAAATTAAACCAGCCTGTATATAAATGAAAAGTATCATTGTCCCCTTACTTAGATCCGCTGGTTACGGGAAAAATAATGAAAAAAAAAAACCCTAGGGGCTAGAATCGAAAATAGAAATTTTTATTTTTAATGATAACTTACAAAAATAGTTTCTCTCGTCGATGGTTAAGCATAGGTAAGAGTTAGATTCAGCTACGATTTTGTGACACGGCCTTTATTTTTATAATTCAGTTATCGTGAAATAATTTTTTTTTTTTTGAAGATAATTGAAAATTTCGACCTGTTCGACGCAGTTTAAAGTTTACCGCAATTAGACAATTTATTATTAACATTTTAGCTAAAAAATACACATAAATACAAATAAAACAAAAAAATAAATAAATGATGATGTGGGCCCCTGATAAAACTTTTTCATAATACCATACTGTTAAATGTGCTTTAACAGTACTGTATGCTCAACCGATATATGCATCAAAACAGCCACGGCCGTTATTTTTTATAACAGTACAATTATTAAAAATCATGTGTTCCTAAAAAAAATCTTAGCGTCATGAAATTATCATGAAGAACTGTCACCTGTCAATATGCCATAGAAAATAGAATTTTAAGAAGATATTTTGTTATTATGAAAAATACTGAACGTCACACGGCGATATACAAATAACAGACACGGTTGATTATAAAATCTCGACTATCGCCTCGATTTTACAACATTCAACCTCATCTGTTATTTGCTACATATCAGCCTTATGACGTTAATAACTATAAACACATACATAAATATGGATAAATGGGAGAACATAAGTGTGTACGTCCTTAGGGTCTTCCCCGGGAATCTAGAAATTTTTCAGCCCTTATTTCTAACGTACTAATCAATTAAAGTTGTATAACTCCGTTAATGTTCCAGGTGCTGCTGTGCAGACGGGCGGACAAACAGAAATCGCTTGCCGCGATCCTGGAGCTGTTGAACATGGGAAACATCTAGAACAACGATTGTCCGAAGATAACTAAGCCCTGCAGCCGTGAGGAGTCGCCGAGCAGATGGGCATATATGACTTCAAGATAAAAAAAGTTCACCTCGTCGAATAACTCCTGTTTTATCGTTTGATATCTCGTGTACAGGAAATATTTAAATATTTTTATTTTTTTCCACAACAATAGTAATATTAACCCCTTTTGGTTTACCATCTTATTTTGTATTCATATTTAATAATCTAATTTTTATTAATTTTTCTGTGCAGATTGTCAACATGTGTGAATTAGCAGGGCCCCAAAGGCAGTAGAAGAGAAATGTTATATTGTAAAATTGTAATAAAATGTTACTGTATATATTTTAAAAATATTTGTAATTATATATGCTAATAAACTTTAAAATTTATTTGAAAATTACTTATTTTTTAATACATCCTCAGAGTCGTGAACGTATTAGGTGCATAGTTCTTATATCAGCCGGCAGAGGGCAGCACTGGTCGGAAAGCATTGCGCCTAAAATATAGGCAACCATAAATTAATGAAGTAGCATTTTCGTTTAAAAAAGAAGATGGAACCATGCACCATTTTTTAGAAATTTTGGTGCATGGATGCTTTATTTTAAACGAAAATAGAAGCATCCATGCACCAATTTTTAGGAAATTTGGTGCATAGATGCTACTTCGATGTATCATCTATGCACGATTTTTAAGAAAATTTGGTACATAGATGCTACTTCAAGGTAGCATCTATGCACGATTTTTAAGGGGGTGCCCATCATTTTTTATATTGACAGGTGCTGCACCCTTGTGGCTGTTTTAGAAACTATATACGTGTAAAAAGAAATAGACAACTTATATTTTTTAATTTATTTTATTGTATAAAATATTGAACATACAATGTAAGATTCAAAGAAACAATAAATACAATCAAAATTTATACAAACATTTATTTAAACATCTTTATTTTTAATTTTTCAGGACAAGAGTAAGTATATTTATATATAAAATACAAAGAATAAAAATAACTAAACCCTGTTGACACTGTCACAAATTGTTATTAGATTTGTTAACAAATTTAGTGACAATTATTTATGAACAGAATTCTAACACAAATGAAACGTAAAAACATTTGTTTAAAATTTCTGTTCATGATTACTTCTTACCAAGTTTATCAAATTTGAAAACAATTTTTTATTGTTCCAAACAGGCTTTAGTTATAAAACTAAAATGTTTGTTACCAAATAAAATTTCCATTATTTTGGGTGTAAAATTTATTAAAAATTTTGCATTATTTTGTAATAAAAGTTTATTTTACTACAAAATAAAGATGCTAAATGATTAATAAAAAATACAAGTCAAATAATGGTAATTTTATTTAGTAACAAATATTTTAATTTTATAACTAAAAGCTGTTTGGACGATAAACAATTGTTATCAAATTTTATAACAAACTTGATATGAAATAATTATGAACAGAATTTTTAAACACAAATGTCTTTTTCGTTTTATTTGTGTTATAATTCTGTTATCTGGGGACCCGGGTTCGATCCCGACCGACGCCAAATATTTCGAATTTTAAATGGCACAAAATTGACCCCTGTGGTGCACTCTCCACGCCAGCAGTGAGTGCCCGTGAGGTGACGCCTGGTAAGCGCCCGCACGGTGAAAATATTTCATCATTACCGCATCTGTGTACAAAGCAGATTGGCACACCCAGCAATGGGTAATAAGCCGTGATGATATATTTATTTTATTTATTTTATAATTCTGTTCATAATGTTACTAAATTTGTTAACAAATCTAATAACAATTTACGACAATGTCAAACATGGTTTTGTTACAAAATTAAAATGTTTGTTACCAAATAAAATTACCATTATCCTGGTTATATTAATTTGTTAGTAATTATTTTGCATTTTTATCCTGTAAATAAAGTTTATCTGAAGATAAAACTTTTATTTACAGAATAAAGTTGCAAAATAATTAATAACAAATAATACAACCGTAATAATTTCAATTGGTAACAAACAATTTAGTTTTATAACTGATCCAAAACTCTAGTTATATATTTTTAGGGTATCTATTACCCAATATATAATATATTTAATAGAGTTCCGTTTACAATATTTAACAAATTAAATCTTGGGGTCCCTAAATAAGATTTCTTGTTCCCATTGTTAAAGGCACAAGATTTCTTATTCAATTTCAGACCGATTGCGAACCTTTATTAAATTATATTATATATTTTTTGGTATTATTATCCAACCGCCTATTTACGAAAATATATAATATTTATGAATACAAAACTTCGTTTACAATAAATACTTAAAATCTATCTATACCCGCGTCTAAATACTTAATAATAAATACAATTTTTACTAAAACTACCTACTGTACGACTAATGTGACGGGTTTAAATTAAACAGAACATAAATTAAAAGATTGTTTTATTGTGTACATACATTTAAACACAGTCTTTATGAAGAGGAAACCATGGTCTGCGTCACCAATCGGCACTGCAATCTCGACGACCTTAAAACTATACTCTTTATTTAATAAATTGTATATATAGGAAGCAACCGCCCTCAAATGCCAAACCCACGCTCCCCATATATACCATTTATTAAATAAATACAATTTCATGTACAATATTTTATAATCAAACTTAAGCTATTGTAGAACCCCCCAAATTAAGTTAGTGAAGTGCGCAAAATAGCCTATCTTACGTTAATATCTCGTTCAAAGAATAGCAAATCTAAATGTGTGAAGTTACGCTAATTTTTCTCTCTCTCAAAAAGCAAAAACAACCCTTGCCTATCTTATATCTAAGCTATCTTAAATCTACGCAAGCTATCTTATGTCTAGACTATGCTAAGCTAAACGCGAAGTTTGAGAGAGAGAGAGATATACGAGCTATGACCGGAGTGGTTCTCACATGTAGTTTACGAGGGGGTTAAGCCGACCCCACACGATGCACTGCATGTACGGCCTACAACGCGAACTCCCTAAGGACAAGATAGACAGTTACATGTAATCTACTCGGCTTGGATGCCTGAGCGAGTTGCTCCCGGAGACATCGCCCGATCTCATACGCGATACCTAACCCGAACGCGGCCAACCCGTGTGCTCAAACTAAGTTAAATCAAACAAAAACTTTAATGTTTCTAATTATTATTCGTTGCCATGAACATTAAATGATGATTACATACGTTGCCTCCGGATGAGGAGAGCACATAGACGCCATAAGAGAGCTTCCTGTGATAGCATTCAGGTTCGTTTAATCTTTTCTCATTCGAGTCTAGCAAGCTAGAGCGTAGGCCAATATGATGGCCAGCAACTTTACTACAAAAGAATTAAACTGTCCCTAGAAACATTCGCACAAGTGCGAAGCGATCCCCCAGAATAAACAACTGGTTTCACATAGCATGGCTAACCATATCAGTCCACTCAATTATGGAAAAATCGCGCACGAACCCTGCCTACCCATCCCACTGACCGTGATGTTAAATAAAGAAACCCGAACCCACATCAAGTTTCGAATCTCTCCCACCTTCCTGACCCTCTCACTGATTCTCTCACCCATTCGCATCATTCATGCCCCGATACATAAGTTTTTCTTTTCACATTCACTCTCCCTATGTGTCGTCTGGACAACCCGCGCAGTACGCGTACCACGGTGGCAAACGTAGACGCACGATTTTATGATGAATCGCCAAGGAATGCACTTCAAATTAATCAATTTATTTTCATTTTTAAAGAAAACGCGTGTTTGCTCAACGGCGCGATGAGCCAAAGTTTAATTAAGACCTGAAAATACATTTAAAAGAACTTAAAACTAACTTAAAATCTACTATATTAATCTAGTCTTCTTGAAGTCCGATTCCTGAAACATATATGCTAATCATATGCTCCCAGATATTGATTTTATTGATAAACAGTCGATATTTCAACTTTAAATTATTTGTATATTATACAGATATCCATGAAAGTCATATTTCTTTCAATGTAATACTCAAAATCGAATTTGAATACAAGATAGAATTTAGACATATATTATAGCCATATTCCTTTGACTATAAGTTCTCATGATTGAACCTGAGAACAATATATATTTTTTTTTTAAATAAAGTTTCTTACCAGTTCACCCATCGGTGGTCGTCTATGTTGTAGAAGTTCATTCATCGGTGGTCGTCTACGCCGTAGGAGATTTATCTGGAGCTCAGCAATCGTTAGGAAAATTGCCTTAGAAGAACAAACTGCAGTGTTGAAATTCAAAGCTTGGAAGTTGCATCCAAATTCTCCAAGTTTCTTGACGTCTCAGACTAACCAAATGTCCACCTAATAAATAATAATTATTAGTTTGTGGTATTATTCACAGTGAACGTGTAAATGTAATTTTCTCGCAATTTATATAAATATAAAAATTATATAAATATAAAAAATAATATATAATTTAAATCCCGGAGCCTACGCTCCAAACAAAACTCCTTGGTTACCATAAGGCGTTTTTTATTCAGGTAACCGGCTCACCGGTGTGAATAAAATATGCCTGGTTTTTTCAGACGTTTCTGTCAAATTAATAATTTGACGTTTGTTAAAAATGCGGTTACCATGTAACCGGAGGTAACCGCTCTGAATAAAAAATGCTTTTAGTTCAGATCTCAAATGTATGTAACTGTCAGATAACTGTCACTGTCAAAATACTAATCATTTCAAATTAATAGTGGTAACGTTTTAAAAAGAAAATAGTAAATTGAACAATATGGAAAAGAACTACGTATGTATTTAAATTAATAAAAATTAAAAAGCGGGAGGTATTGTGTTGGCCACATCATATTTATTATTGTATCTTCACAATAGACCTTTTCAATTTAAAGAGATAGAAGATATGTGCAATGGGGATCTGTGCACAATAAGAACAAATTAGATCTATGGCGTTTGTTTCTAAAAAATTGAGACGTAAAATGTAAGAAATTTTATTAACATCTTTAGAAAAATTACTCGAAGAAGTTACAAAAGCTTTTATTGAAGCTAAAATGTCTAACGATACAAATTTTCACCGAGAATACAGTTATTTTAATGACTGCAGCAATATTTTTGACGTTTCGTTGACAGCCCAACTAGCGCCATTTTACTTACTATTTGCAGCGATAGAAAGAGACAGCCGTTAAATTGAAAAGGTCTATTAAAAAGACATTTCAAAATTTCTGTTACTTCGTAGCAATAGCCATATGACATTTGCTTTCTTTTTTACCTCCCGCTACTCTTGGTAAGGGAGGTATAGGGATCGTGTTAAAAATCGCATATCGAGATTTTGGTAAATGACCACGTTTTAAGGTCCCTAGAATCCAATTTTAACATTTTCACGATGATGCCTGTGTGTATGTGTGCATCCTCCACGCTAAAGGCCGCCACGCACTTGAGCGACGCGAAGCGAAGCGAAGAGAAGTTTTTTCATTCAATGTATTCTTATGTGAATAGTCGCCTCGTTGCTCTGCTCTTCGCTGCTCCAAAGTGCGCGTATGCACATAAGAATACATTGAATGAAAAAACTTCTCTTCGCTTCGCTTTGGTCGCTGAAGTGCGCGTTGGCCTTAACTCAAATACTATACTATCATTCAGAAAATTTTGAAACCTTGTATTTCGAACTTTTTCTGTAATGGAAAGAAGATTTTGGTGAAAATCGAATATCCGAAAATGGCACCTTACAAAAAGCTCAAAATAGTTTTTCCTCGAAAAATACCTTTAAATGTTATTTTTTCGAGATTAATGTTATAAAAATTAAAGATTATTAAATTTTCTATAGATTTGCATTAATTCTTTTTCTATATATTTCATGGATAAATTTATAAAATTATCTATAATTTAAATCCCAGAGCCTTCGCTTTAAACAAACAAAATGCAGTTATTCAAATGTATGTAACTGACAGATAAATGTCACTATCAAAGAACTAATCATTTCGAAATAATATTGGGAACGTTTTAAAAAGAAAAAAAGTAAATAGAAAAGGAATTCAATACAGTTTCCAGGATAAGTAAATATGTAGGTACGTATTTAGATTAATAAAAATTAACGATTCACAAAAATGTTTAAGCTAACCCTCATTTTTGGATTAGTGAATTCTATTCTATCCCGGTATTTAAAATTTAATCTTCATTTTATTATAGCTCCGGTGGCTCAATGGTAAGAGCAACGCCTCATGTCATGAGGGCCCTCGGGGCTCCGAGTTCGAATCTCACTAAGGCATGGATATGTGTGAATGTGAACCCACTCTGTAATTGGGATTTAATCCCGCTGAGGAGTTTAAAAAAAGGTAGTTACTTGGATTAGATTAGACTATATTATTAGAAATAAACTGCCAGGTAATGGCGGGAGGTATTGTGTTGGCCACACCAGATTTTTCTAGTTTAAAAATTATTTATAAAGGTCAAACGTCAATCTGATTTATGGAAAATAAATCCGTTATTCTTCGTCTTCCATCAAAAGAATTATTTATAGAGATACGTTTCTTATTCGAAAAAACATTAATTAGTTTATACAAAAAAAAGAATATTCATATTGTTTCCTACAATGTCATATGTCATGGCTATTACTATTAATTAACAGAACTTTTGAAATTTATTTTTAAAATTGTGATGAAACCAAAAACATAATAATAAATGGAAAAATAGTTTTGTATATAACTATTAATTCTGTACAACTTTGCACTGCACACTCTTTTTTGTAAAATGAACAGGAGAACAGGAAATTGCGAAAACTAAAATCCCATGTTAAAATCCTTATGTTCGCACCTGATCGTCAACACCCTGTATAATATACTTTTAGTATACATTATAAAAACATAATTTTACATATTGAAATTCCCCTATTGTTAGATAGTCACTTATACTAATAATAATTTTTACTGTTATAACCTTCAAGACGTGCAAGAAATAATCTAGAATTTATCGCACCATCCTTCAAGAATGGTAAGAGAAATTTATGAAAAACATTTATTTGGCATGTAGAAAATTTATAATAGCGTTAACATTGCATACCGATTATAAAGTTAGTACTTAATTACGTGTTTAATGATCTGCATATCATAATTCATATTTATGATAAAGTTAATTGGTGTACGCATAAATATTAATTTATGCCATGTTTTTGAAACGTGCATAAATTATTTAACCAAATTAATTCTGCCATCTCCCCCTGTAGAACAGATATTTATCACATTTTAATTCACCCTACTTGATAATTATTCAATAATACTACTGGACAGATATTTAATTTAATTTAAACTGTTCTTTAACCCTTTGCTTTCCAATTTTTACCTCCCGCTAAGAGAGGTATTGAATTCATGCTAAGAATCTTATATCCAGATTTTAGTGAATAAGCGCGTTTTAAGGTCACTAGAATTCGATTATAACATTTTTACGATGATGTCCGTATGTGTGTGTGTGAATGTGTTGGTGTTGCATCCACGATATCTCAAGTACTATAAGCCTTAAGACATTTTTAACTACGGATTCCTCAATCCAACAATAATGGGAAGAGTTGATTAAATTTTGGTAACAATTGGACAACCGAAAGTAGTAGTTACAAAAAAAAAATTATCTAAATATTATTTATCGAAAATTTATGTAAATACTTATATTAACGAACGTTAAATACTTTATTCGATAAATATAAATTCATTATTATATCTTCTATAGATTTAGTGATAAAGAAATGCATATAAAATAATTTGATGTAAAAATTCTCAGATCAAACTACTTCAAGGCAAGAAATTCAAATATTTGTAATTGACACATAAATGTCACTGTCAAAAATATTTGTACATCATTATGAAGATTATGAAAATAAAAGAAATGTCAACAACGCAAAAGAATATATATGTAAAAAAGAATATAAAAGGAAATTGCGAAAAAATGACGAATATAAAGAAAAAGAAAAGGAAAGTAGAAAAAGAAAATTTCAGGATATTGAATATAAAGAAAATGTATGTATTGTACATAATTTCTATTAAAATATCCCATAGATTTTGCAAATATACCTATGTGAGAATTATTTTGTAGTGAGACAAGAATTTGTATTTAAAAATATTTTTTGCTTTATGCATACTACCAGGAAAAATATTAGGCGAGAGGTTATGTACTGGCCACATCCATTGACATATTACATAAATGGACCCAACGTAGAGAGAGAGGAATTGACGCTCACCTTAGAAAAGGAAAGATAGATAAGCGGGGCAACGTCAAACAAGAACATTGTTGCGGTCTGTTGTTTTGTTTGCTGGTATGACAGTAGTGACAGCTAGTAAAAGTGCAATATATTTCCTCAGAATATTAGTAAAAATAATATTCATATCTCTAACTAAGAGCTAGTTACAATACAAAGTGAGTAATTTTGATTTAATGTAAAATAGAAATAATTTGAATGTAGTTTGCTGGTAATTCGGGTTATGTTCTGTCCATTCTGTCATTCATCATTGACGTATTATATAAATGTATTATGTAATATGTCAATGTCATTCATGCTATGCATATAAGTGTGATTTCATTTATATTTCAGAATTCTTTTAAAATGGTAATGTTATGCAGTGCAAATGGACGCACAGTTCGTTATCAAAAAGACATAAAATTTCACAAAGATGAACTGTGAACAGACTGGCTTATTGCAGTTAGAAGACAATTTCAAGCCATCCAAACATTCTGTAATGCAGAAATCATTTTCGACGGACTATACCTAAAATGTGTGTAAAAATAATTTTAAATAAATAATATTAGCTAAAGCAAAAGTTTTGTTATTTTTACAAATAATTTAATATACGAATGAAATATTTTATGTTACATCGAATATGAACTATATTTTACATTGTCATTTATTATGAATGAGATGAATATTCCTAAGCACTCTGTGTTATTTTTCATCTTTTGACTTTGCCCCTAACTTAGCTCTATCCTTTTCTAAGGTGTGCGTCAATGCTTATACAGTAAAGCAGTACCTACGTTGCGTCCATTTATATAATACGTCAATGGCCACATCAGATTTTTTGTTCTGTATTTCTTAAAATTCAAGTGAACCATTAAATTCTACACAAATATTTCGTGTGCTGGTGGTTTCTTTTATATATATATATATATTAAGAAATAAACTGTCATAATTAATGTAAAATTCGCTAATCCAAAAATAAGGATTAACTTAATCTTTTTTGTGACTCGGGCTGTAAATAGCGGGAGGTATTGTGTTGGCCACACCAAATTTTATTACTATTTGTAGCGATTGATAGTGATAGCCGTTAAATTGAAAATATCTATTAGTAAGTATTTTATGACTTTTATATAAATGTGTTATATTTTAATTTTAGTTTACAGTTTACGGCATTGTGGAGTAGCCTGTTATTCACGAGATAATGAATTATACAAAATAACAATTGAAAAACGTCTTAACATAAAAAGTTTTCCAGGAAAAACTTTATGGAATATTATTCCAGTTTATTAAATTATTTTTAATTTTATTCATCATTCATTTCCATAACTTGCACTACCCAAACTTCTCTTCAGCTTCAGCATTTCCTGAATGAATTCATTTATCGGCCGCAGGATATCGAATCGGGACTCCTGCTCTTTCTGTCCGACCGTGGCCGAATATTTCCGAATTCGGGCGACCGACGCCGATTGTCATAGCGTCGGTATTTACGTCGCGACGCGCTCTCGACGAGTCAGTAAGACGCGAGAAGTGACGGGTTGGTGATTTTGTGCTCCAGGTTGGCAACACGTAGTGATGGATTAATTGAAGATAGATTACAAGTTGTTGGTGAGTGGATTTTTTTTTATTTTGTTGATAACTTTGTTTTTAGAGTATAGCGGGATGATTTAGAAAAATGCTTTTATATAAAATTCTAATAAAATATGTATACTTTAATAATTTATAGATATGATTTATGATGGTTTTAGACGGTCATAAAGTTTATAAAATTTGATCGTCCAAAACAGCCTTAAAAATAATTGACGATTTAAAATTTATTGAAAATTTAAATTAACATTTTTTGAGAAGTTTTATCTATATAACTGAATTATTTTTAAAAATAAACAAAAATTATTTTTACAAAAAAAATTTGATGTGACCAACCATGAACTTTAAGTAAAGTATCACTTCCGGTTGATCGTTCGTAAACAAAATCTAATTTGTTGTTCCAATAAATAGAAAAGCTTGTAATACCAAACTTTTGGATTATATTTTATTGTTTTTCCTCGAAAATCTGTTAAGAGCTCCAAATTAAGCACCACTTCCGGTTTATCATATAGAAATAGTGAAAATCTAATGTTCTTTCAAATTATACACGTGTTTTAAATACCAAATTTGAGTAGTTTTGGATCATGTGTTAATATATTTTTTCAAGAAAATCTGTTTATAGCTTCCTGTAAAGTAGTACTTCCGGTTTATCAATTATATCCAAAATCTTATATGTTGTTCCCCTTCATATAAAAATCGTAATTACTAAATTTGAAAAGTTTTGGAGTATATCATAATATATTTTTCAAGAGAATCTGTTCAGAGCTTCAAGTAAAGTGGTTGTTTAATTGTAGCCAAAATCTAATATGTTGTTTCCCATGATATAAAAGTCTTAAATACTAAAATTAAAAAGTTTTGGATTATATTTTAATATAGTTTTTCATTAAAAACTGTTATAGGCTTCAAGTAAAGTATCACTTCAATTTATCCAATTTTACCCAAAATCTAATCAACTCGTTATATGAATGCAGGAAGCTTAAATACGGAAAATAGATATATTTGGATAAGAGTTGTCGTGGACGAAAAAAATCGTCACACACACAGACATAATCGTAAAATAGTAAAAACGTGTTGTGGGGACCCTAATTCGTGCTTATTTACTGAAAACTCACCATCGAATTTTTGGCACGATTAAATTACCTCCCTTATCTACGGTATGACGAGAGGTAATAATTACAATGTACAGTACCCATCAAAAATATGGAAACACCACCTGATTTTTAAAAATAATTGCGTAGGTAGGTACCTACTCAAATTTTTTCCCTCATATGATTCTTAATGAAAAATACAAAACACAATAAAAATGAACATTTTGTCCTATTTTTGCCATTCTTATCTTTGCTTTATTTAAACCCTGTCGAATTTCTGTTATATGAAGTGAAGAGACACAAGTCATCAAAACCAGAGCATCTAATGTTAGTCAAGTGCAGGAAAATTTGCAAAACATTTCTTAAAAGGAGCAAAAATATAAATTCACTAATTATTTTGTTTTGGTTAAATGTTTGTTCTATATTATTAAAATAAATATAACAATTTTGAATAGATGTATTGGCATTATGCTAAAAATTGTATATCGATATTTTAGTAAATAGGTACCAAGTCTCTAAATCTAATTTTAATTCTTTAAGAATATACGTTTAAATATTAGTTTTTGAAAATTTATGTTATTACAATATTAAAGAATATTAAATTCTCTATCAGTCAAATAAATAAATATATCATCACGGCTTATTACCCATTGCTGGGTGTGCCAATCTGCTTTGTATACAGATATCGGTAATGATGAAATATTTGCACCGTGCGGGCGCTTACCAGGCGTCACCTCACGGGCACTCATTGCTGGCGTGGAGAGTGCACCACAGGGGTCAATTACATTTACATTCTTGATTATATCTTCTGTAGCTTAAGAATTAAAAAAATATATAAAATAATTTATTGTAGTAAACCTTTCAACTCACACTATCTAAGGAAACCATTTGAGAATATAAATATTGTAAATTGTCAGATTAAATGTCAGTGTCAAAATTCAATATTAGTAGTTTTTATATTGTTATCGATATAATTTTGCTTTAAATATAAGGAAAGAAGTGTATATGATTAGAAAATTTATATAAAGGTAAGGTGTACTTGTTTGAAATAAAATGAAAATGGCTGGAGGTATTGTGCTGGCCACAACAGATCTTTTATTATATTTTACTGCCTTTCCCGGAATCATCAGCTATACTGTACACTAATAAAACATTATCAACATTGAATTTTAAAATTTTAATTCAAATGAACAAGTTACTTCTTAAAAAAATCCTTAAAACGTGACATAAAATACCTTTTTTGCTCTATTTCTGATATGCCAATTGATATTAAAATCTAATCCTTTTCCTTTTTTCGATTTTATGAAAAAAATTAAATTGTTCACACATACAAACACAAACTCCAACAGACAAAGTGTTTATTCACTAAATATTATTTATTCGATTGTTAGCTCAATTCCCATAGGTACCATTACTTACAACTTACTGTAAAACGTCGAAAAATACTTGTAATTTTTCATTTACAAATTTGGAATATCTGTAATTAAACATTGTTGTTATTCCAATGAAAAACTAAATATTTCAAGTATTTTACATTGAAATATTCCATTTATTACATCCAATATTTTGTCCATTTCTTTAATGAACCTTTATTTCCATCGCGTTAAATTGAAGCAGCGGATAATGATAATAAAATATAAAAATATGATAAAGGTAACTGCTTGTCGCATTGTTAAAAACTTTATATAATTATTTCCTGTTTTATTTTAAAACGTTTCATTTTTAACAAATAAAATATTTTTATGTCTCACTAAAGTATTATGAACTGTTTATTGCTAGGATACGGTGTATATAAACATATCTATAACAATCGGGGCATAATATTTCATTATGCCCTTATTATAATCCGATCATCGTTTATGGACTTTACATTGAAAATAATATGAACGGTATATAATGAATTTATTTTCTTTTTAATTATAATTCATTACAATAATAATGATTGATTACAACAATTAATACATTAATTGATTACAACAATTAATATAAGAACAGCTTTGAAATCACAACACAGAAATCAATTTTAATTTAATTATAGTACTTAAAATTGATTATCAAAAAAACCTTAAAAAGCCATTTACTTTCACCACACATGAAATAAGTCTGTCGAATTGCAGACTGTAATGTTTCGCATTCATTTTTGACAGATGACGGATCACTAATTTTTTTGGGGACAATATTTATCCACGTTTGAATTCATTTTTGATATTATTTACCGTCACATGTGACACATCTAAAGCCGTACAAGCTCTCTAAAATGTAATAATATTCACAAATAAGTGCATAAGAAATAAAGAACTGAGATCTGTCATGTGATAACGAACCTCAAAATATAATACTTACATCTTCTGCAGACGAGAATGGAATAATTAGAAGATCATTTATACGTTTGTCTTCCTCAAAGTATATATTCAAAATAAATTATCTACACCGTTTCGACAAAATATCTTCCGAAACAAGAAATTCACCCATTCCACCACCATTCCACCATCTCCAACAATTTAAAACGTTGGTGTTTTAAAAATAAATAAATGTTGATAATAAACAAAACAATTAAACAACATCCTTAGCAACGTCAAAGCTTAAGCATTATTGTAATCAAAATTATTATAAATGAAAACTTATTTCACATAATCTAGTGAGACATAAAATCTTGTATGCACCACAAGCGTTACTAGATGATAATTAGGGTATCTTTATAACCAGGGTATGGCCATGGGCCAAGATTGCCGCCATTGTCGGTAATTCATTTCCTTATTTATTTGTAATAAATGTGATATTATATTATAAAAGAATATTAAATTATCACACTGTGAATTTATAAAGGTAATAAAAATTCATTAATTTAAGAAATACACAATTATTATTAATATTTACATTTAGAGGTTATGTAGAATATATGACATGGGTTGTTATTATCACATCTAATTTAATACCTGTAGTTCTTATTTACATAATAATTGTATATTCTAAACTTACCTTTTAAAATTTAAATGATTGTGCTTAATATTGGTAATTTATAGTTGTTTTCAATATGTCAGTAATCGTGGTGGGAATCTTAACAAACTACACAAGTAAATAAAATAAAATATATTACTTACACTATAAATACGTATTAAAATGATAATTAAATGTGTGTTTCATTAAAATAAAACAAATATCCACGAAAATACATAATAATTTGCGCAAGAACAACACATATAACAGATGTCCCGGTAATGGCGGACGAAACGTGAGCCACGCCATGGCCATACCCTGGTTATAAAGGTACCCTAATGATAATGCCCATCGGGCGACATCTCAGCTAGATCCTCGTCACCCTCCTGGCATTATCATCATAGTAACGCCCTTGGAACATAAATAAATATATGATACATTTTTATCAAACAGTGTGTTTATAGATCTTTTAAACGACATGTTTGTAATGCTTTTATAGACACATAAGAACACTGAAATAGAAAAATATATTAAATAATATTAATATCAATATTGTAACAATGGTAATGTGTTGTAACTAATTTCGAAATCACGTACAATTTCCCATAAATGCATAATCATTACATAATAATACTCATGCATATATTATATTATCGATAATGATATTAAAGAACAAAATGATCATATGAAATACATGCAATCAACATTATTATTGTATGAACTGTAATATTGATTTTATCATAATATTTTTGTATTTATTCTGTTATTTTGAAAATTGATTACAGATAATTATATTACTCGTACATTTGTAATATTTATAATTTGCTTTAATAGTATTTTTTAAATTTCTAAAAGATAATGATTTACTTTGAGTTAAAACGATTTTATGTTGAACTTCCATTATCTTTATTTGTAAAAACATAAATTCTTCACATTTCGAAAGCGAAAATCTGCTGTTGTCATCAAGTGATCTGACACTACTGACTAATAATAATAATAACACACGAGCTTTATATCTGGTGTTATGGAAATTCGGCCAATCTGGAGGAAACACATCGTAGCAGACTCCAGCCATTGAGACCCAAACACCCAGGACGCTCGACCCACCCATTGGACTCAACCAGCCAGCCGTCACTAATGTTCACTAATGTTCACTCCATAACTCGTATGTTAAGGAATTAGTCAGTAGTGTCAGATCACCTGATGATGACAGCAGATTTTCGCTTTCGAAACATTTTGAAGAATTTGTTTTTACAAATAAAGATTATGGAAGTACAAGATAAAATCGTTTTAATTCAAAGTATCAATGTACAATGAGACAACACATAATTCACAAACTGTCAAAATGTGAAATTTCAATTGTTAGTGAAAAGCGCTGACAAAAACACCAAGTCATATTTTTGACAATTTTTTAAAAATCTTATTGTAAAATCTCAACAGAAAAATTAATATGAAAAATCTGATGTGGATACCATACGACTTCCTTGTACGCAAGACCAATATGAAGTATAGACCCAATTATTAAATTGCACATATTTGACGTAATTTGACTTTAAAATTTATTTTTTTAATTTTTTGTCCTAATGCATACCTAGCAAGCTTCATTAAAAACCTAAAAGTATATAAGTTTTAAATTTACATATCTTGCTTATACAAAGGGTTAATTTAATAATACTTGATGTGTTAGACGCAGAATTTAATTCTCTAAAACTTTTATTTGAAGCATTTATTTCTAAAATCAAAATGAAACCATTTTATTCAAGAAAATCTATTAACAACTTCAGGTAATATATCACTTCCGGTTAGCCTGTTTTAACCAAAATCTGCTATGTTATTCCAATTGACATTAAAGTCTTATATACTAAATTTGAAAAGTTTTGGATTATATTTTAAAATAGTTTTTCATTAAAATCTATTATAGTGAAGCCTATAATAAAGTACCATTTCTGGAAATTATATAATGACCAAAAAGGGAGGTACACAACTAGATGTTATAGCAGTCCTAAATACAAAATTTCAACTTTCTACGGTTTACCGTTTTTGAGTTATGCGAGTTACGTACGTACATACGTACTTACGTACAGACATCACGACGAAATTAGTCAGAATGGATATTTCCGTTGAAATCTGAAAACCGAAATTTTTCGCGATTACAATACTTCCTTTACTTTGTACATGGAAGTAAAAATAGATGTTAATGTCAAATTATGTCAAATACGTGCAATTTTATGATTGGGTCTATATTTCAAATTGGTCTTGCGTACAAGGAAGTCGTGTGGTGTCTACATCACATTTTTTTAATGACTAGTTTTAAAAATTTAGGTTGTACTATTTATAATGTATACTTGTATGTGTCGACTATTCCTATACCAATGTATTGGTCGTTGGAAAATAAAAATTTATTATTATTATTATTATTATTATTATTATTATTATTATTATTATTATTATTATTATTATTATTGCTGGGTCTGCCAATCTACTTTATACGCAGATATCGGTAATGATAATAAATCCAGCTTTAATCTTATTTACGTTGTAAAACACCAGTATTCCAGCTATACTCACGATTATCCGTTTTAGCAATATTTATAAACATTTTCCGTAAATAAATTCACAACTATCTTCATTTCCATTGATATATTCGTCTAAGATTATCCTGTTTCCACAATTTGCTCTTTCCACAACTCCCTTCCTTGATCCCGCAACAATTCATATATATGTGCGGTGGTTCAGACAGCGGGAACACATGTTGGATCAACGTATTGAATCGCGCGCGCCAGACGGCGTAAGCGGGCGTATCGCCGGCGGTATACCTTACAGCAAAGCTCCGATACGAGAGCCACAAGGGATGCTGATTTGTAGGTGAAAAGAGTTAAAGCTTACAAAAATATCGCCCCACAAAGGGAAGAATAAGTTGGTGAATATTGAATAAGTTTGTTGGTTGAATAATTTAAAGAAGAAGAAAAAGTATTTGGCAAATTTTTAGATGTGGAGAGAGGCATTGTGGGCGGGCCCCCGGCTTTAGAGAGGCCCCAGTTTACATGATTTATAATTTTGTGACTACTGCAAAATTTTGAATTTATTCATTTTTTTGTAGCAACATACAAATTTATTTAGTCCTTTATTTTTTTAAATGTCAATTTGCAAAAATAATATTGGCTAAGGGGCCCCTTATCTACTATGTAAAATCAAGCTCTTTATTTTCCATTACAATTTCGGCCGGTAGAATTTCGATTTCTTGGCAAATATTTTCCTGCAACTGATCCAGAGTTTTCTTTTAAAATAACCCCATAAAAAGAAGTTTGGGACTGTCAAATCAAGACACCTGACGGCCAATGTGTATTACCAAAACGTGGGATTAAATAACGATAAGAGAATGATTTTCACAAAATTGCTATTATTTAGACTGTATGATACTGACCAATCTTGCTAATACCATGTTTTGTTGCATCCTAGTTCTTGCATTTGTGATACCAAAATTGTATGAATCAATTCTCTGTAACTTTCACCAGTGGACTGTGCAATTAATTTCATTTTCAAAGAAAAAAAAAAAATACGGGCCAATCACATTTTCATAGTAAATGCCACAACATACAATGACTTTGGTGGGATGTAAAAGTGCCTAATCTTGGATTTTCAGGCCTGCAATATTGGTTATATTGCTTCTTAACATGACAACTCAGATGCAAGTGAGCCTAGTCACAATTTCCACAAGTTCTTGTGGTATGTAGTTCTTCATGATAAACGCTACAATTAAAAACGGGCCCCAAAAACTTTTTGCGGGCGAGCCCCCGAACTCTTAGTTACGCCACTGGAGGGATCATATTTAGAAAATTATAATTATTTGACATGGGGTCTCATGGTCGCGTGCCTGAGTGTCAGGTCGCGAATTTGGGGAACCGGGTTCGATTTCGACCGACGCCAATTATTTCAAATTTTAAATGGCACAGAATTGACCCCTGTGATGCTCTCTTCGCCTGGTAAGCGCCCGCACGGTGCAAATATGTCATCATCATTACCGAAATCTGCGTACAAAGCAGATTGGCACACCCAGCAATGGGTAATATGCCGTGATGATGTATTTATTTATATTAATGGACAAAGAAAATTAGAAATGTTTTCAGATAAGAGGGTAGAAATTACAAGAGGCTGAAGAAAGTGGTATAGGACAGAAAGGTGTGGAGGCAGAATTTTTACTGAGACCTGCCGAAAGACAGAATTTGCTAAATGATGATATCACAGATTTGAAATTTTAAACGTTCATATTATTAGTATCGCCGAAACCAATAATTTCGGAGTTTTTCACCATTATTGTCTAAATTTATTTAAATTAAATCTAGTATGCTTTGGAAAATGTGTTTTTAATAAGAAACAATTGAAACAATGCATAATAGTTTGCATTAGCCAATACATAAAACTGTGTATTATTAATATTAATGCAATTAGGTAATAATAAATTATTTATATACATTTTTCGCAAGAAGAACTAGTAATTACTTAATCGCACTAATATTAATAATATACAGTTTTATTTATTGGCTAATGCAAACTATTGTCCATTATTGCAATTGTTTCTTATTAAACACGTATAATGTACTAGATTTATTATTAATTTAAATAAATTTGGACAATAATGGTGAAAAACTCTGAAATTATTGGTTTTAGGCATAGGATACCCTTAATAACATAATAATAATAAAAAAGAAACACAACTAAATAATAAAATATAAGGTGTTCCGTTTGAAAATGACGAGTTATAGTCATTTGAAATTTAGTAAATTTGATTTAAATTGTATGAGAACGTAGAGTATAGATATATTTGCCCAGAAAAAAATTTATGAAGAAATGCGTGTATTAGATCTTTCTTAAAGAAAAAACGGAATAACCTGACAACGCCGAAGATTATTAAATTTTCTACAGATTTATAATAATAGTTTTTCTACATATATTATGGATAAAGTTATAAAATTATCTATAATTTAAATCCCGGAGCTTATGCTTTAAACAAACAAAACTCCTTGGTTACGCAGTTATTCAAATGTATGTGACTGACAGATAAATGTCACTGTCAAAGAACTAATCATTTCAAATTAATAATAGTAACGTTTTAATGAGAAAAAAGTAAATAGAACAATAGGAAAGGAAACCAATACAGTTTCCAGCATAAGTAAATATGTAGGTATGTATTTAGATTAATAAAAATTACTGAGTCGCAAAAAA
The DNA here is from genome assembly GCA_963082715.1 of Harpalus rubripes. Lineage (NCBI taxonomy): Eukaryota > Metazoa > Arthropoda > Insecta > Coleoptera > Carabidae > Harpalus > Harpalus rubripes. The sequence goes on from OY720450.1 coordinate 6,191,792, forward strand.
GTTTAAGCTAATATTTATTTTTGGATGAGTGAATTTTATTCTATCCCGGTATTTAAAATTTAATCTTCATTTTATTAAGTTACTTCGATTAGAATAGACTATATTTTAAGAAATAAACTGCTAAAATTAGAGTAAATTTCGCTAATTCAAAAGTAAGGATTAGCTTAATCTATTTTGTGACTCGGGCGGTAAATGGCGGGAGGTATTGTGTTGGCCACACCAGATTTTGTAAGCATGTTACTGAGTTTCAAACTCAACTGACTAGAATTTTGACGTGAATAGTAGACTGAATAATGTTATAAACCAATTAAGTAATGTAAATTTAAAATGTTTTTTTTGTATTTGTTATTTTAAAGCTTACGGATTATTTTATTTGGCTGATAAAATATAAATAATGTTATGCGTCTTACCAATTGATGCCATTTTTCGCATTATTTTGAAGCCGCCTGCCAGTTTGATGTAGTTTGGGGTCTGCTACTCGTATATCATGTTTACATCTGGAATAAGAAAACGAAAATTTATAAATATTATAAAGTAAAGAATATAAATACTACGTCAGGCATAATAAATATTAAAACGTTTTCATTTATTTAATTCAGGTTTAAAAATGTCGAACTAATGACCTGGTGCAACCGGTCATTAGTTCGACATTTGTCTATTTCTATCAATATTTTCACGAAGATAATATTTTTAATATCTCTATTCTTTTCAAGTAGTATATTGGTATTGGACTCGGGCGTCGGTATTGGTATTTACTCGCTTATTTGTAATATAAAAATAAATTATGCAATTTACCTAATGTAATTTCTGTAAATCCGATATTATTATTTGCGCAGTATGGTCATGCATTATTTTGAAAAAATATTTTAAAATACTCATCTACATTATTCTTACAAAAATAATTTAAAATTATCACCATTTTCATCCGAATGTCTCACTAGCACTGCACAAGCAAAAATGAGCTAGCATGGCCAGCTCCATACAATTAAATTAAATTAAGGTATGTATTATACAACATTAGTTGTTAATTACGTTCAGAAATAAAAATAACATAAAATTTTAAATTCACCTATTCAACCTGTGGCTAAAAAATTGTTTGCTTAAGGCCAACGCGCACTTCAGCGACCGAAGCGAAGCGAAGCGAAGCGAAGCGAAGCGAAGCGAAGCGAAGCGAAGAGAAGTTTTTTCATTCAATGTATTATTATGTGTATACGCGCACTTTGGAGCAGCGAAGAGCAGAGCAACGAGGCGACTATTCACATAAGAATACATTGAATGAAAAAACTTCTCTTCGCTTCGCTTCGCGTCGCTCAAGTGCGTGGCGGCCTTTTAAACCTCAAAATGAAAATTTAGAAATAACATTTATATAACATACTAAATAAATCTCTCTGAATGTACCATGTCAAATACCCTCAAAATCACTCAAGTCACAAAATCCTGACATATATCAACCGAAAATATCTACCAAACAACAATATAATACGACCTCAATTTGCAACATATAAACATATATGACAGTCATAAAAATCTGACTTGTATCTATTACTCTCTAGGTCTCCTTACACTATCTATAGAGTGTAGAGTCTAGATTCTCGTGAGTTGTCGCACTTATAGCTCGAATTTGTTCGCCCGTATCATACAGCACCAGCACAGTGGGGGAGGAAGGAATTTTTTTGTAGGAAGGAAAAATTGGAACGCGGAAAGAATGGATGGTATAAATATATAAGTCAAGGAATAAAAATAAATCGAGAAAAGAATATAAATTCAGGCGCCTCCGCCTAAATTTTACGTAGAAGGGAAATATAAAGGCCCGTATTACGAACGGGTTTTTATATTAAAGGCGCTTTTATGGAACACACTTCTCATAAGAATATAATGTAAAAGCGCGCTCCATAAAAGTTTTTTTATTATAAAAGTGCGCTCGAAGGTAAATAAGACCCACCTTAATTAAAATTAAATATTATTTTGGATAATTAATAAACTTTATTGAAAAAGCTTGTTTCTGTTAAACTTCCACTATGCGAACGGCTATAAATCAAGTTAATATATCCGAAATAATAAACGAACTTACGTTACAACAATGTATTGTCGACAACGAGCATCGTTTAAAAATGCATGTCGTAACTTAGTCGAAACAATATGAATTTTATTGGCTCGAAAATAAATAAAAATCGAATTACATGTTTTGGATTTGTAAGTTATATATTTCGTACATTTCTCCTGGCACACCCTGTATATTTATTATTAAATTTTGTATATACATTAATAATAAATAAAATAAATAAATAAATCATCAAGGCATATTACCCATTACTGGGTGTGCCAATCTACTTTGTACGCAGATATCGGTAATGATGATGACATATTTGTACCGTGCGGGCGTTTACCAGGCCAATCTTTATATTATTGTAGAAGAAGAAGATATTTTTAGAATGAATATTTGCTTTTTAAATTTCTATAAACAGATACTTTTATACTTAGATATAATAATTTTGTTTATATAGTATAAATGTCGCTTTTCTGTAAAACAAAGAGTTTATAAAACGAGGCACGTACAAAACTTTTTCTACTAACCTAAACTAACCTAACCCGATTTTTTGGTAAATCTAAACCCGAACCGAGTCTTTACTTGCTCTGGACCAAAATTCGAACCAGAACCCAAAACCAATGAACAGTTATAATTTTCATTTATTTCCTGAACCTGAACCGAATCTGAACCATAAATACATTTCGGTTCAGGTCGCTGGTTTTTAGGTTGCAGAAAATGTAGCTTCATTCCGTGTCCAATACGATCGTAGTCACAGCTTGTCAAGATGTGATTAATATGTTTTTTTAGCACCATGGAAAGAAACCAATATATTTAAGACACCTTTTAACAACGGTAGAAGAAAAATATTATAAATTATTTTATTTTTTATTTCTGAATTTTTAAATAATATTTAAAATATAATTTATTGATTGTCTATAACAGCATAAATTTTTGGGGGCTGTGTGCCTCTTTTTACTTGGTGCTATCCTTTCTCTACGCCACTGGTTAGCTCGGATCAATACATCCACGAACACATGCGGTGTATCGAGTGTTTGGACAACTGTGTTTAACTCTGCTGTATTTGTACCAGACACGAAACAAACTGACACTTATACCAAGATGTTTATCTTTCTCTCTAAATAATTAACACTGTTCGTACGCTGTCATTTATCTTTTATAAACACCACCATCAGCTTGTGTATTAATACGCTACTTACTACAACCAACTACATCTGTAATTAATATAGGATAATTATGTCAATTTGTATGTACGGTTGTTTATATAATGTACGCTCGGTGGTTATCAACTAGATGGTTGATATTTCGCAGTAGCACATTTTGAAATTATTGTTTAAATATTGTTCATTTGTGATGCCAAACATTGGATAGAGTATTTTTTTTCTGAATTCGACCATATGTAATTTAATATACTTACATAAAAATAAATAAATATATTACCCATTGCTGGGTGTGCCAATCTGCTTTGTACACAGATATCGGTAATGATGAAATATTAGCACCGTGCGGGCGTTTAACAGGCGTCACCTCACGGGCACACATTTCTGGCGTGGAGAGTGCCGTTTAAAATTCGAAAATATTTGGCGTCGGTCAGAATCGAACCCGGTTCCCCAGATTCGCGACTTGACACTATACTTACATAATAAAACTATTTAGAGAAAAACAATTGAAATTTAAATAAATTTTATTTTTATAGTAATTTTTCAGTAGGCTATGCATGAAAAACAAAAACTGCTATTTGTCAATTTGAATTATTTAAGGTTAGAAATGAATATATTGTAACGTTTTTATTTATTTGGGTGTGAAGTGTAAATATTAGACAATTATTAATGAAAATAAAGGTTTATTAAACTATAACTACATATTAAAAAGGTATTAAATAATGTCGATTATTAATATTGAACAATTATTAAAAACTAATTAAGACTAAAACTATAATTAACTAGATACCACTAACACTATTTATTTATTTATTTATTTATTTAACCAATTAACACAACTATTTATTTCCACGATATTACTATTTATTTCACTACGCGTTCCAATCTGTTTACGTGATATTTATATCACTATATTTATGTCACTATATACTTATATAATGATTCAACTGTCCGACCTACCGACCTCCACAGCGTCTATATATTCAACTGACTCAACAGCTTCTGTATATTCAACTGCTCGAACAGAAGTCGCACCTTTCACCTCACTGTCTGTCTATTTCTCTTCTCCTTCCACAACCTCAGTATCACCAACTAACCGTATGTATGGGATTACAGCTCAACCGAATTAAGATAAATTAGTAAAAAATAGTTAAAGTAGATACTTAATAATGAATATTAACAAAGAAATAAAATGATATAATTGAAATACTTCGGAAATAAGGGGTTTTTTGTTTTAGAAGCTTGTCACTCATATGAAATCCATATATTATTTTGATTGGCGACTCAAAGACCACCTATAAATATACAACGAATACCGAGTTAGGGGGTGGAGTTTACTATCAATTGAAGTAGACAAATTCAAATAGCGAACACGTGGCTACCAGTCCAGTACTGCAATTCTCAAACAGTTTTTATTTGAATATAAATTTCTTGCATTAAGCTTAATAATTTTGATACACTTGCAATTATAAAGCATATAGACTTGTACAGTGTTACAATATTAATTTGTTTTTTAAAAATAGCATACATTTCATAAACATTTTAGATCCACGAAGAAAACAGTTTTATATAAAAACATATTCGTAACGTCTCTTCTATATTTTCAAACCTCGGGGGCCATAACTCACTTATTAATAGAAATTGTTCACCGGATTTTCACCAATAGTCTTAGTTTTACTTATACTTTCTAATGAAATTATATAAAAAATGGTGGAAACCCCTATTCTTCAACACCAATGCCGAGTACCCACTTTCACTCGCCGTTACTGTCCCCGTATACCTAGCTTCAGAATACTCGTCTACACTACCGAGTATTCACATCCCAGTTTACCAGTAACTTTCCGAGTACCTACTCGACACAAACTGCATACGCTCACTACGATACTGCTGTGCTTCTCACTAACACTTTACTCTCTAACACCCCATATGAATGTCTTAATGACATTCCCTATGTAAGTAACTATGTAACTCTATAACTAACTCTCGAACATAGCTGCGTCCCTTTTATACAGCTGTCATTAACTTCCAGAGAGCTCTAGAATGTTCGACCGCATAATAACAATGAACACAAAATGTTCAGGCGATTGCAAGTAATTAAACATATCGCGGCTTTTTACCTTCCGTCACCTTTAGGTAAGGAAGGTATTGTCTTTGGTCAAAAAATTCGGTGGTGAGTTTTTGATGAATAGGCACGTTTTAGGGTCCCTAGAATACGATTTTACTATTTTTACTATGATGTCTGTATGTGTGTGTGTGTGTGTGTGTGTGTGTGTGTGTGTGTGTGTGTGTGTGTGTGTGTGTGTGTTGTGTGTGTATATGTATGTGTGTGTGTGTGTGTGTCTCTGTGTGTGACAAAATTTTCTAATGCGATAACTCTAATACCACAATTCCAAAAATTATAATTCTTTCGTATTCCTCTTCGTTACATCCATGTGAAGAGCTGATTAGATTTTGGTTGTAATTGGTCAACCGGAAGTACCCTCATTTGAAGATTTTAACAATTTTTCTTGAAAAAACGATGTTAAATATCATTTTTTCACATTTAATGTTATTATAAATATTAAAGAATTATTTATTCTCTATACGATTTGAATGCATTTTATACTTCATATTAAATGGACATAGAGTTAAAAAATTATAAAGAAATTAAATACCATATATATTAGTCAGCTTTGCTATAACTCTGGAAACAGCTGCTACATCATAAAATTCTGATTGAAAAGTGTCATTGTCAAGTGCAGTTGACAGTATGTTTATGTTATAATTTTACTGGAAATATAGGACCTTTTGTTAGAAACTTTCTGTATGGAATTTGTATAAAATACATACAACCGCCTTAAGGTAATGTACAAGAAATATAATCTTTTGCAAGGAACTTTCTGTATGACATTTATACAAAATACATAGAACTGACGGAAGGTAATGTGCTGGCCACATCAGATTTTTTGTTTATGTAGCCCGGCTGGTAGCGCGATTGCGTCATAGCTATTCTTATACGCTTGTTCAGCGAAGCAGCGGGGCTAACACGTTACAATATTATATTTCACTTATCGTGGTACCAACATAAAAAATTCTGAGTAATTGAAAATAAATGCTTCATATTAAAATTGCTTATAAACTTCGAATTTTTTTATTTAAAATAGAGAAAACTCAAAAATAACCAATTCATTTATCACAAATTCAATCCGAAAATTGTTGTTCTACTTATTTTTAGCCTTATGAATATATGAATACAAAACATGAAATTGTAGGAGTCACCATCATAAATATGTATAAACATAACAATACAAAGAATTTCGCTTATTGTTTCTACCCTATTCTGTCTCAACCCTTTGCCAAATCTGGGAATGAGGCTTGCGTGTTCTGTCATATTCACCCTATCTTATTTTATGCCCCATAACACCACTGCTATCCCACACATCTAGTACTAAAACACAAAAGAAATTTTATTCTCTCTACCGAATGATCCGGTAGAAAGTTAGGCTCGCATAACGGCCTTTGTTCAAGGCTTTGTTCTCTGTAATTGCGGCATTTTTTGTAGGTTTTTTGTGATTTAGTGTAATCAGCAGGTTAGAGGAATAAATCAGGAAAGTTTTCACGATCATCAAAATCGAAAGTTTAGAAGAAAATCTGTTTCTCATAACTTTAACTTTACTATTCCGTAACTCAGTCGTTAATTTTTTTAACTAGTTAAAAAAATACAATTAATTAAGTTTTACTTTCAAGTGACTTGAAAAATATTTTTATTAGTGACCTTACAAGTATATTTACAAGATCAATTTTTAAGGGAATTAAAATATCCAAGCGTTAAAAGTCAAGTTATACTTTTATAAATTGTCAATTAATTTACATCACTTGAATTTTTCATATATACATTTCCATCAAGATTTCAATTACATCTCTACCCCATTTTGACATTTTTACCTCACGCTATCCTTGGTAAGAGAGGTATAGGGATCATGCTAAAAATCGCATATCGAGATTTTGGTAAATGACCACGTTTTAAGGTCCCTAGAATTCAATTTTAACATTTTCACGTGTGTATGTGTGGAACCTCCACTCTAACTCAAATACTATTATTCAGAAAATTTTGAAACCTTGTATTTGGAACTTTTTCTATTATGCAAACAGCCCATTAGGATTTGGTGTAAATTGGATAACAGGAAATGGCACTTTACTGGAAGCTCAAAATAGTTTTTCCTCGAAAAATACCTTTAAATGTAATTTTTTCGTTTACCGGGAATGGACTGTGTCATATTTTGAGTCTGAGCTTAACGTTTCGCCCGCAGTCGTACGGGGCATCTTCAGGAGCAAGGGGGATAGTACTGTCTTAAACATGGTTACCCGACGTGTCAGCCACGCTAGAGGCCGAGTTTAAGTAACAAGAGGGGGAGACTCAGTTTACAAGGTTACCCGACGTGTAAACCACGCTAGAGGCCAAATAAACCAAGTGACGAAAGGAAGGCCGAGAAGACAGTTATATACTAATCTAAAGATATGGTAGATGAGCAAAGCTAATGAGGACCAATGGGAATCGAGTTCGTAATGGTACATTGGGCGTGTCGTGTTCCGAGAATCACCGGTTTCCACATATGGCTCAAGAAATAGCCATCATCCCGATTGATGTTATTAGGATGTTTCCATATTTGTAAAGTTTCCCTGTATTTACGTCTGTAAAACTCATAGACAGGAGCTAAAATGCGGGAATTTTCAGATAAGATGTTATGTCCTGTGTTGTGTTGGAGTTCTGCGACCGCAGATGCATTCATACTTTTTCTACATATATTATGGATAAAGTTATAAAATTATCTATAATTTAAATCCCAGAGCTTACGCTTTAAACAAACAGAACTCCTTACGCAGTTATTCAAATGTATGTAACTGACAGATAAATGTCACTGTGAAAGAACTAATCATTTCAAATTAATAATAGTAACATTTTAAAAAGTAAATAGAACAATAGGAAAGAAAACAGTTTCCAGCATAAGTAAATATATAGGTATGTATTTAGATTAATAAAAATTAACGATTCGCAAAAAGTTTAAGCTAATTCTCATTATTGGATTAGTAAATTCTATCCCGGTATTTAAAATTTAATCTACATTTTATTATCAAAAAAGGTAGTTACTTGGATTAGATTAGACTATATTTTAAGAAATAAACTGCCAAAATTAGAGTAAAATTCGCTAATCCAAAAATAAGGATTAGCTTAATCTTTTTTGTGACTCGGGCGGTTAATGGCGGGAGGTATTGTGTTGGCCACACCAGATTTTTCAATTTAATATCTATCACTTTAAACACCATATTTGTACACGACAAAAATATAAACACAAATGATTTTTAACAGTTACTTGACAGTCAAAACTTATATTGACTTTTAAAAAAACGTAGCGCAAGTTCCATTTTTCGTGAAAAGTTTTTCTTTAAAAGCCTATTCATCTCTCTCTCTCTCTCTCTCTCTCTCTCTCTCTCTCTTGCACTTACATGATTGTGCGAGAGAGAAAACTTTTCATTGCACGATGAACTTTTTCTTTTCAAGTGACTTGAAAAGTTTTCTCTCTCGCACAATCATGTGAGTGTAAGAGAGGCAGATGAATAGACTTTTAAAGAAAAACTTTTTCTTAAAAGTCCCTATAAGTTTTAACTGTCAAATAGCTGACAAATGTCATTAGTGTTTAAATTTTTGATGTGTATAAGTCTGGTGTTAAAAGTGATTGATATTAAATTGAAAAATGGCTAAACAAAGTAAAATGAAATATTGACGGATTCACGTAAAACTTGATCGAGTAAATATAATTGTAAGGTTAACCAAAATCTACTATGTTATTTCCATTGACATAAGTCTTATATACCAAATTTGAAGTTTTGGATTATATTTTAAAATAGTTTTTAATTAAAATCTATTATAGGCTTCAAGTAAACTACCACTTCTGGAAAATATGTAATGATCAAAAACTAACTAACATAACTAGATGTTACAGCAGTCCTAAATACAAAATTTCAACTTTCTATGGATTACCGTTTTTGAGTTATGCGAGATACGTACGTACGTACGTACAGACGTTACGACGAAATTAGTCAAAATGTCAAAATGGATTCAGGGATGGTCAAAATGGATATTTCCTTTGAAATCTGAAAACCGAAATTTTTCGCGAATACAATACTTCCTTTACTATGTACAAGGAAGTAAAAATAAATCAGAAAATGTGAAATGAACCCATTTAAGAAAATAATATGGATAAATAAGTAGAATACACGATTTCAGTAATAATAAATTGTTTGAAATATGAAGTCATTTCAGTCTAACGACTGAAGTTAGTAACAAAACTTACTCCAGGGCCTATTTAAGTTAACAAATTTGTCTTAAATAGAACCTTAAGTAAATTACAGAACAGTTTAACCTCCTGGCTGACTTGAGGGACCCATCCCGACACAACGTGGCCTCTACTTCACGAAAACTTTCCTCCTATTATCAAATCAAACATAATTTACCCTCGTACCATTTATCACCTAAATACACATCGCTATCATGAGACAGATTTATAATTATAACACCATACGTCAATATTGACTCCGCGGGTTCCTTCATAAATTATAGGCAAAATATTCCATAAAACAACAGATAAATTTTTAGCGGGAGTGTTTGTCATTGGCTTAACACTTTGACAGCTTCTAAATTAATTTACATATTGAACGGTGAGAGCGATGCTGTTTAGTTAGGTTGGCGCAGTCGGTAGGATGCGGTTTTCAATTAAATCAAGTGCAGTATTTCTGACTTAAAGTGCGGCAATTACAGTGAGGAAAATTGCTGAACTGCTTTAGATGGAAAGGCAAAGAGTATGGTCAGCAAACTATGATTTCGAATAAAAAAAAATTAAATTATTAAATTCAACGGCGGTTTAATAAGAATGGTGAAAAAGAAAGTTAAAAGATAAAAAATACCGGGCCTAAATCGGATTATTAACAGAAATGATAAATTTGACCTTTAACAGTTCATTTCGTTTTAGTTTTATCTATTTAACTGACATTAATTAATGAGGATTAATTAATTAAATATCTTTGATTATCCCAAATTTAAAATCTGATGTGGCCAGCACATTACCTTCCGTCAGTTCTGTGTATTTTGTACAAATTTCATAGTTAGTTCCTTGCAAAAGATTATATTTCTTGTACATTACCTTCCGGCAGTTGTATCTATTTTATACAAATTCCATACAAAAAATTTCAAAAGATCCTATATTTCCAGCATTTCCAGTAAAATTATAAGACAAACACACTATGTCAATTTCACTTGACACTGACATCTTTCAATCAGAATTTTCTTAATATAGTAGCTGGTTCCACAGCTATGGCTACTTTATGAAATTTAAATAATTTATAATTTTTAACTCTATATCCGTGTAATATTAAGTTTAAAATGCAGTCAAATCATATAGATAATAAAATACTCTTTAATATTTATAATAATATTAAAGATGCATTAACAAATGAAAATTAGGTTTAGATTTATGGTTTATACTTTAGATTTAAAGACTTTGGCCGCATATTATGTGATGACTCCATTCACACTTCAGAATTTAGGGTCTCTAAATCCAAATCATAAAACTAAACATTGCAAGGTCCAAACTTTAGGTTTATGATTTAGTTTGACGTCACAAACTTCACCAATGAGAACGAGTCTGAAATGATATAGATATATACACCCATCTTTATTTAGTATCCAGGTGGTGGATTCGGCTTATTAAACAAATGCGAGAAGAACATGGAGACTGTCATAACTTAATTGCTGAAATATAACCAATAATGCCACGCGAATGACAGTTTCACGGCGCACAGGTGCCTTGTTGAGTACTGCTCTACCGATATTTTAATCTTGTTTTTGAATCATTTACACAGATTTCTATACATATCAAAACTAATTGTTAGGTAATTTAAACTTACATTTATGAATGACTTACTTAAACCTAAACAAAAACCATAAACCTAATTTTCATTTGTGAATGTACCTTTACTTAAACCTAAACAAAAACCATAAACCTAATTTTCATTTGTGAATGCATCTTAAATGTGAAAAAATGATATTTAACATGGTTTTATACAAGAAAAACTGTTAAAATTTTCCATTGAGGGTACTTCCGGTTGATCAATTGTAACCAAAATCTAATCAGCTCTTCATATGGATGTAACGAAGATGAATACGAAAGAATTATAATTTTTGGAATTGTAGTATTAGAGTTATCGCATTAGAAATTTTTATTACACACACACACACACACACACACACACACACACACACACACGCACATACACACACGCACACACATACAGACATCATCGTAAAAATTGTAAAATCGTATTCTAGGGACCCTAAAACGTGCTTATTCGTACCTTACCTAAAGTTGAAGGAAGGTAAATAATAACTAATATTGTTTTTGCAAAGAGCTTTTGAACTTCATATCTCTCATTACATCTAATTTTGAAATTCGAATATAAGCGTATATGATATTTTCGACATAGAATTACCTAAGTAACACATCCTTAAATTATGTCAATCGCAATCGTGTCGCGGGACAGCCTGTATATATTTGGCTTGGTTATAGACATTTGCTATGTAGAAATATATTTCTTTAGAAGTCCTTTGACGCGGCTTTGAGAGTAATATAAAATGGCTATCTCAGTTTGAATTGCCCAATATGTGGAATCTGTTCCTTGTACATCTCACCGCTTCAATTACTATCCGGTTATTCGCAACTGATTAATTCAAATAGCTGATAAATCATTTAACCGATTTTTTATTGTCCACAGTATCCGGTTAATATGATAACCGATTCATCAATTAACCTGTCAACACTATATATAAATTAGGTCATATTTTTGCGGGTTTCCCGGTCACGCTTTACACTATTTTCTTTTCTGCTTTATCATTTGCTACAACATTTTGTATCACAGTCCGATATCTTGCATTCTATTTTCACATAATTACGTGTGTTGGTCGCGTGACCTATGCCCGTGGAGGAAGTTGTATTCTAATGTCGTGGATAAACGATACGGAACGTTTCTCTTTCTCCGGCTTCGCGATTTATAATCGGATTCGGAACGGAACGTTGTTGCTGTTGCTAGCCGGTGTAATGTACACTGTCAGACGGTGTTATCGTGTCTTACACTACCGTGTAAGATATGCTAGCGGTATGTCTGTGCCGGTGCTGGTAAGTGATAGCGACAGTATGGTTTAGATTTAGAATGTTTGGAACTTTAGTTTGTAGCGAGGAATGAAATAAATAGGTACATAATAGAGATAATAGAGACCGGCTTGGTGGCTGAGCGGCTTAGCGCACATCTCGTAGCTCGCAGTGACGTCACCCGAACCATGTTCCGTGCGTTCGATTCGATTCAAGAGTACTGTCACAATACGAATTGCGTTAGAACTTTGCGAGTAACTATCAGATAGATATGTTTGACTTTGTTCACTTGAGAACAAGCTCTCAGGAATCTACTATCGGCGAGTTTTTCGTTACTGCTTACGAGTTACTATCAGGAGCGTGTCCGCTGGCGAGTACTGCTCTCGAGAGTGACTCTCGAGAGTTTTACACTCATGTGGACAGACACAGTGTGAACACTGTAAACCGTGACTTATACTACGTTTACATGCAGTTTTGAAATTGGTTTCAGTTTTCAGTCAAAATTATGCAAAACTGTTTACATGCAGTTTTCAAAACAAGTTTAAAATTGATTTGAAATCAGTTTCGGCGCATGCGCATTTAGTTGATGTATGTGAAAGATCCTCTTTACTCCAAATACTTCGTTTTGCTATTAGTCCAATAATTTTTTTATACTTCGTACTAGTACGCACTAAAACTACATAACTGTCAGTATATTTGAAGGTTAGTAACACAAAGCGACAGAAACGTTATGCTCTATACGCAAGCGCAGTATCAAAACTGAATTTTAAGTGTTTACGTGAGTAGTTTTGAAACTAGTTTTCAAGTCCAACCCATGAATTTTAGTTTTGGTTTGAGATAATCCAAAACCGTTTTGACACTGTATACATGGCGTTTTTAAAACTAAAAACGTTTTAAAAACGGTTTTAAAACTGCATGTAAACTCAGTAATAGGAGTTTAACATGGGAAAACAGTTTTTTTTTTCAAATATCATCTATCCCGCAAGACTATAGTAGGAGGTTTTGATATGCTTAGAAACATTATTTAATTTGGCATCGAAGAGTATCTAAATCCGCCTAATTTATAGGCCTATTCTGTAAAATATTCGTTTAACGAATCGTTATTATAACGAAATCGCTATTATTAAACACGTTATTTCTACTTAACGATAATCGTTATCATCTTATTCCTATCCGTATTCTGTAACACATTTAAAAAAAATAATAACCTTCAGAACAAGTTAAGAACTTTATTTCCTAAAATAAAATTATAATTTAAATGAAATATATAAAATAATTCAATATCACTCACAAAACTTTAAGGTTAGATAACTTCTGGCTGACTTTTTGTTCTTCTTGTTGTGGGCTATGAGAGCTACTAGTACCATCTGTAGACAAATTATGAAGCTTGCGCTACACGCTAGGAATATATACTTATTAAATGATTTTAATATTACCTTGCAAAAGTAAGGTACTGTAATATGACGGGATTTTGAGATCACTATTCAACATAATAGCAATTTTGTTTTGACACGAATAAAAGTCCTGAATTATTGACAAAATGTTTATGTAACGAATGATTTTTTCAGTCGTTAAAAAGTAACGATATCTTTATCTTTTTTTCGATATGTAGAATTAAATTATTGTTTACAGAATACCACTTTAACGATTATCGTTATAATAACGTTATGACAATTTATAACAATGCATAATACCGTAACGAACGTTTACAGAATAAGCCTATTAAACGATTTTCGTTATAACGATATATCGTTTTAACGATTCGTTATGTCATAACGATACTTACAGAATAGTCCTATTAATTGCGTATTATTAAAATATTTGCAAAAATATAATGTAATTTGACAGTTATTATTTATAATTTATTAAAAACAGTAATCATGGAAACATATTCAGTAGCAGAATTGGTTAGATCGGAGAACCGTAAATAAGTATTCACAACTACAAATCCTGTCCGCCTTATATTTTTGTAATTTTTTATTTTATTTTGCAAAATGTATTATTAAAAAAATACAAAATTAAAACATAAATTGTTTGGTAAATCAAGTATTTTATTCAATACAAAATTTTCCTATTAATAGTATTTGAGTTAGAGCGGAGGATCCACACATACATATATACATACATACAGACATCATCGCGAAAATATTAAAAAATTGGATTCTAGAGACCTTAAAACGTGGTCATTTATCAAAATCTCGATATGCGATTTTTAGCACGATCCCTATATCTCCCCTACTACTGGTAGCGGGAGGTAAAAATAAAATAGGAAATTTCTATAAAAATCCTGTAGAGACAATAATTTATTATCTTGCTTCATAAAAATTTAAAACACAAAACATTATCCTTGAGTTAAATATTCAGGATGAAATGTCGTGTACAACATGAAGGTGGAGCAAAGTGCGTGGGCGTGTAATCCCAGCGTATCTGCATATAATTTAGTATTGTAGTAAGGTATAACACTTAATTTACAAAATAGCAGGTCCTTGGTAACGCAATTCCAGTTTTAATCTTATCAGGAAACGTGACATCCTTTTAGGACCGGTTCCAGCGTTGGTGGAACTTTCCTCGTCCTCTACGTCAAGGCTTCGCTACTAATTGTTTTGTTATGAATCTCCTTTATTCCTTAAATCAGGATATTAAGGTTGTGTTACACGGTCCTAAACTTGTTATCAGATTTGTTATAACTCTACCTAATAGGCATTTGCATCCAGAAGGCCATTTACCTTCAAATGAAATTATACCAAACGTTTTACTTTTACTACCAATGAGTCATAAACTTCGTGGATAATTTCCAAAAAACTAATTCTTTCTCAAATTAATATAAATATTGTAATACAATCATGAAAAGAAAAAAAGTTATTCTTCAATATACATTTAATATACTTCATTTCACGTAAGAAAATAGTAATGGGAAAATAGGTGCAGTTTGATCTTGTTTTTTTACCTTCCGTCATACCGTAGGCAAGGGAGGTAATGTAATCTTGCCAAAAATTTGATGGTGAGTATTCAGTAAATAAGCACGAATCAGGGTCCCCACAATACGTGTATACTATTTTTACGATGTCTGTCTGTCTCTCTCTCTCTCTCTCTCTCTCTCTCTCTCTCTCTCTCTCTCTGTGTGTGTGTGTGTGTGTGTGTGTGTGTGTGTGTGTGTGTGTGTGTGTGTGTGTGTGTGTGTGTGTGTGTGTGTGTGTGTGTGTTTGTGTGTGTGTGTGTGTGTGTGTGTGTGTGTGTGTGTGTGTGTGTATGTGTGTGTGTGTGTGCGCGCGCGCGCGCGTGTGTATGTGTATGTGTATGTGTATGTGTGTGTGTATGTGTGTGTGTGTGTGTGTGTGTGTGTGTGTGTGTGTGTGTGTATGTGTGTGTGTGTGTGTGCGCGCGCGCGCGTGTGTATGTGTATGTGTATGTGTATGTGTGTGTGTATGTGTGTGTGTGTGTGTGTGTGTGTGTGTGTGTGTGAGACGATTTTTTCATCCACGATAACTCTTATAACAAACTTCCAAATATATCTATTTTCCGTATTTAAACTTCCTGCATTTATATAACGAGTTGATTAAATTTTAGGTAAAATTGGATAAATGGAAGTGATTGTTTACATAAAGCCCATATCGAAAACTTTTCAATTTTAGTATTTAAGACTTTTATATCATGGGAAACAACATATTAGATTTTGGCTAAAATTAATCAGTCAGAAGTGATACTTTACTTGAAGCTCTGAACAGATTCTCGTGAAAAATATATTATGATATACTCCAAAACTTGTCAAATTTAGTATTTACGACTTGTATATGAAGGAGAACAACATATTAGATTTTAGATACAATTGATAAACCGAAAGTGATATATTTTTGAGCTTTGAACAGATTTTCGTGAAAAATATATTGATACAATCAAAAACTTTTCAAATTTGGTATTTAAGATTTTTATATTAATAAGGATAACATGTCAGATTTTTTCTAAAATTGATAAACCGGAAATACTACTCTACAGGAAGCTATAAACAGATTTTCTTCAAAAAATATATTAAAACATGATCCAAAACTTCTCAAATTTGGTATTTAAAACACGTGCATAATTTGAAACAACATTAGATTTTGACTATACCTATATGATAAACTGGAAGTGGCACTTAATTTTGAGCTACTAATAGATTTTCGAGGAAAACCAATAAAATATAAACCAAAATTAGGTATTACAGACTTTTCTATTTATTGGAACAACAAATTAGATTTTGTTTACGAACGATCAACCGGAAGTGATACTTTATTTAAAGTTCATTACTATTTCAAACATGGAATTGACGGGAGGTCACGTGTTGGCCACATCAGATTTTTTTACATATTATGCAGTCAAATAACACTATCAAACTGCACCTATCTTCCCATCACTATTTTGAAACCGAGTACTAAATGACCTATACTATACTCGCTTCACAATGCGTAAATCTATAGGGAGGTTACTTTGCCGCAACCTGTATTTTATATCCTATGTATGATATGTACGCCTTGAATTTTTCTCAAATACTTTATCTGAAGTGGTTGCATTTTTCTTTTAATATTTTGATCTACACCAATATTAATCAACTACTACATATAGTTGGAATCTCACAAACAACAGTCAGCAAACATATTACATTTATGCCATTCTCTCAAACTT
Source organism: Harpalus rubripes (assembly GCA_963082715.1). Classification (NCBI taxonomy): domain Eukaryota; kingdom Metazoa; phylum Arthropoda; class Insecta; order Coleoptera; family Carabidae; genus Harpalus; species Harpalus rubripes. The sequence continues at coordinate 6,208,837 of OY720450.1, forward strand.
GTAAACACACCCTCGCATTCTGTCTTTCTTGCCTTCATTTTTTGAATGTTTATTCCATCTGTAAACATGACACTCACCGCGTGGGCTTACTGCAGCTCGTTTGACTGCTCTTGCTCTCCAACAAGAACAATTCGCATTGTGCAAAGCAAAGCAGACAAGTAGAGTGACGGTGACATCGTTCGACGCTCGCCAGGCGACGGAGAATAAAACAGAGTTATATGTCTGCGGAGATTTGAAAGTTAATTTGCACAGCGCAGTCATTGCATCCCAAGAGAAATGGATGTCCATGTCGATAGAGTACGAGTTCAGGATACAGGATAGAAGTTATCAAGACAGGAAATGTAGATTTAAATTTCTATGATTTATAGAACATTTTACAAGTTAAATTCTCTTTTTACTTCCTTGTACGAAGTAAAGGAAGTATTGTAATCGCGAAAAATTTCGATTTTGAGATTTCAACGGAAATATCCATTTTGACCATCCCTGAATCCATTCTGACTAATTTCGTCGTAACGTCTGTACGTACGTACGTACGTGCGTACGTGCGTATGTATCTCGCATAACTCAAAAACGGTAAGCTGTAGAAAGTTGAAATTTTGTATTTAGGACTTCTATAACATCTAGTTGTGCACCTCCCATTTTGGTCATTACATAATTTCCAGAAATGGTACTTTATTTGAAGCCTATAATAGATTTTAATGAAGAACTATATTAAAATATAATCCAAAACTTTTCAAATTTAGTAAATAAGACTTTTATATATTAGAGTAACATAGCAGATTTTGGTTAAAACAGGATAACCGGAAGTGATTAACAGTTTTTCTTGAATAAAATGGTTTCATTTTGATTTTAGAAATAAATGCTTCTAACAAGAGTTTTAGAGAATTAAATTCTGCGTCTAGCACATTAAGTATTATTAAATTAGCCCTTTGTATTAGCGAGATATGTAAATTTAAAACTTATATACTTTTTGGCTTTTGTAATGAAGCTTGCTATGGATTAGGACAAAAAATAACAAGAAATAAAAAATACATGTTAATGTCAAATTACGTCAAACACGTGCAATTTTATAATTGGGTCTATACTTCATCTTCATATTGGTCTTGCGTACAAGGAAGTCGTGTGGTGTCCACATCAGATTTTTTATGTAATATTCACTTGAGTTATTACCTTCTGTCACCTTTAGATAAGGAAGGTATTGTCTTCGGTCAAAAAATTCGTTGATGAGTTTTTAATGAATAAGCACGTTTTAGAGTCCCTAGAATACGATTTTACTATTTTTACGATATCTGTATGTAGGGATGAATGTGTGGATGGATGTATGTATAGGGCATCCAGCCAGTCAATGGGTTTACTTTATATTTTCTTTATATTTTTAAATATATTTTATTAACGGTATTTTATTGGTTTGTCTAATATTATTATGTATTTCACACTATTAATGGAAATAATTACGATTGGAAATATTAATAAGTAAAATTTTGTTAATTTTTGTAAACGTTTGATTATTATTTTTTTTATTATTGGCAATTCTGAACATTCATATTACTAATACATATACATATAAAGCGGATTGGCACACCCATCAATGGGTAATATGCCGTGATGATATATTTATTTATTTTCATATTAGTAAATATTATATGTCTTTTTGGTGGATTATTCCATTCTTAAACTAAAATACTACTCCGTTTTCCCATTATTTTATTATTGTGTGTGTCTGTGTGTCTGTGCGTGCGTACGTATGTGCGTATGTGTATGTGTGTGTGTGTGTGTGTGTGTGTGTGTGTGTGTGTGTATCTCTGTGTGTGTGTGTGTGTGTGTGTGTGTGTGTGTGTGTGTGTGTGTGTGTGTGTGTGTGTGTGTGTGTCTGTGTGTGTGTGTGTGTGTGTGTGTGTGTCTGTGTGTGTGCGTGGCGTGTATGTGTGTGTGTGTGTGTGTATGTGTACCACCAAAAATTATAATTTATGCGTATTCTTCTTCTTCGCAACCATTTGAAGAGCTGACTAGATTTTGGTTATTATTAATCGACCGAAAATGCTCTAATTTGAAGATTTTTCTTTAAAAAAACGCTGTTAAACATCATTTTTTCATATTTAATGTTATTAAATATTAAAGAATATTTTATTCTCTATACGATTTGATTACAGTTTATACTTAATATTCAATGCATATAGAGTTAAAAAATTACAAATAAATAGCTGTGCTATAAACATGGAAACATCTACTATATTCAGAAAATTCTGATTGACAGATGTCAGTGTCAAGTGCAATTGACATAGCATATTTTTGTTATAATTTTACTGGAAGTATAGATACTTTCTGTATGGAATTTGTACAAAATACATAGAACTGACTGAAGGCAATGTACTGGAAATATGGAATCTTTTGCAAGAAACTTTTTGTGTGGAATTTGTACAAAATACATAGAACTGACGGAAGGTAATGTGCTGGCCACGTCAGATTTTTTTATTTTCATCAAAACCTACTGCGAATATACTGTCTTCTCTTTAAAATTGTTTAGAAAAAATTAGGCACGACTGTTTATAAAAACAGAGGCCCTAACAACTCTGACAGTTGTTAGGACCTCTGGCATGGTTGATATGTTGAGTAATCTTGACTACTCTGTTAAACTTTCCCTTGTAGTACTGATGATGAGAACTTAGTTCTCGAAATACGTATTTAGTTTTTATTATAATTAATTTTAAGGTTAAGGGGTAATTATAATAGTTTTAATTAAATTACTATTTAATAAATACTGTTTACCATGACTGCATCTCCAATTATTTCTCATCATCCCTACAATAATACTAACAGTTAAGTAAAATAAAATTATTTTTTCTACAGTCTATATACAAAGTAGCCATTTGCGCTCTCTTTTGTCAACGCAAAATGTCACTTTGCCGCTCATGCGCGACAAAGTAGAGAAAACACTCGCTGTCCAAATTTCTAACTATACAATGTTGAGTAATGTCACTTGTCTACATTCTTAATAGAAACGTTTAGTCAGGAACTAATGACATTGTAGTTACACATTTACCACCTTCACAAGTCAATGTGCCATATAACTGCTCTGTCGGTATATTACATAACCAAACAAAATGCCGCACTACTGTGAAAATAAAATATGGCATTTATTTACAAAAACGAAAGTATAAAATGCTTAGATTAAACTGAAGCAATAGCTCAAGAAGAATGGAAAATAACGATAAATTAACACACTAGTTTAATGTACTTGAAACAAATAAATTATACACAAACTTATAATTCATTACAAAATTGGCACTAATTTTTTGTAAAAACGAAAGCCAAAACAATATCTTGAAGTCATATTTGAATAAGTTCCTATCTTCACTGCCAACTATTGAATAGTACAAAGTGTACATTTAATTTTTTTTTGTTATGGTGGTGGACTGTAGAAAAAATCTAGTGTGTGTTTCGAGCGCAAATGGACATTGTCGATTTCGAGAGAATGCCGCGCTCCTGCGTCGCGCGTCAACAACCTCTCAATCGACAATGTCCCATTTTGCGCTCTTAATACACAAATAGCTATTTTAAGTTTAAAAGATTTTTTTGCAAATTTTAAATCACTCATACTAAAAATTAATAATCGAAATATATCTACAAATAGAATTGCCAAATCTAACTTACAATATTAAATTACATTACATAGTTTTCACTTAAACCACCTAGCCAAACCCCAAACCCTATGAAACCATCATGGCAAACCAGGGCTGTGCCAGCAAGGCAGTATTAAATTACACTAAACAAACATATTAACCCGTTCATTGTTCGTAACCACATCGGCTAATGAAATGAAATCGATCAGTGATAAAATAGCAGCAAATCACATAATCCAAACATCATTTCCCGCCAGAAGCGAGAGCTGGCGCATCGATCAGATGGGAGGGAGGACTAACAAGCCACGCAAACTGAGGGTACGACCCTCATGGAGCTGATATTATGTGCTCCACAGCCCTCTATATCATAGCTAATGATTTTTATTAGATAGAAGTTGTTGGTTATACACACAAGGATCCTTATGAAGTTATGGTATATTAGGGTGAAGCCCTTAACTTTATAATAGAAGATAGTATAAGAATTTCATCCCTCTTTAATGGAAATTTTTACTTGAATTTTTCTGGATGTATTTCCATCCTATAGCACCTAATATTTATTTATACCGTGAGTATTTTTTAACGTGAAACATAGGATTTGCAATTTCCATAGTAACTAAATGACAGCAATGTATAAGAGCGTTCCATTTAAAATAGAACATAGGCTGTCAATGTCAAGTGAATATTATCTGTCAATTAGGGTTGTATTGTTACTTCTAAGTTAAAAATAATGTATACAGTTCAAGAAATCTGCAAATTATTCAATGGTATAATACAGACGTTAGTCTCAGGTCTCCTGATCAACCAACACCAAGTGCTTTAACTATATCACGAATTGTTAACATTTTAAGAGAGATGGTTGCGTTAAACGTGAACATGTAAAGAAAACAAGACGAAATAATGTTTTAACGGAAGTGAAAATAGCCGAAATTATTACGCTGGTACGAAATAATAATAGATTATCTACGAAAACGATAGGGCAAGTTGCGGGTGTAAGCAAAACCAGTGTACACCGTTTACTAAGGAAAGAACAGTTTAAATCGCACCACTTTCAAAACTATTAAGAATTGGTTGTGGATGACAGGACAGTGAACATTTATTAAATGTTTATAATTCTTTTTCATTTCTAAAATGATTAAATCAAAATAGATATTTTATTTGCTATGTTCTATTTTAAATGGAACGCTCTTATACATTGCTGTCATTTGGTTACTATGGATATGACAAATCCCATGTTTCAAGTTAAATAAAACGCACGGTATATCGTACACACCATGTACTATAATGATTGGTTACCTACGAGAATGGGCGTAACTAGAAAAAAATTCTCGGGGGTCAGGCCCTTTGAGTTCGAAATGCAAAGTAAATAGGAAGTCTCATTTTGTCGTATGTACGCATTAAAAAATGTATTTTGAAAATCACTGTTCTAGAATATACCAAAAAATTATTGAATACCATTAAATTCTAGAATATTCTAACAAATACAAGATTTTTTAGATTTAATATTTTATTTTTAACACCAAATAAAGGTGGATTTATGCAGTCTACTGTTTATTTTACTTTTTCTTTTCGCTTTTACTTTTACTTTAAGTTTGGTACTTTATGCAGCTACTTTAAAGCATTCAATACACATGCGCAGATGTGATTTTTCTGGCATATAGTCGCAAATGTAAATAGATAAATATATCCTGTTAAAATGGACGAGAATATAATAATTTGTGCATACAAAAATATTATTACATAGTAAGTAAATATACTAACCAGTTTCATTAATACAGATGCTAGGTATACTTTTCCAAACATTCTTTTTGGCCACTTTATCCTTGAATAAAATATCTGTTTTATCATATAAATGGGGATATTTTTAAATTAAATCTTATAATATACAATCTTGTTCTTTACTGATTTTTTGTTTGCATAACCTAAAACCTACACAAAAAAACAAATACACAACACACTGATGTTTGTGAAGTGGAGCTCATGCGCAGTTGTGATATTCTTTTACTTAAACGGTCTTAAGTTGAATGTTGTCAACTTAAGGTCTTAAAGTAAAATTAAAAGTGTGCACATAAAGCAGTACATATATTAACACAAATTTAACTTTTTTAAAGTAAAAGAAAAATAAAAAGTAAAATAAAAAGTAGGCTGCATAAATCCGCCTTAAGGTCAATTTTTTTATTTTATTGACTTAAGCCTGCAGATAAAATAAAAAATTGACCTTATTTGGCGTTAAAAATAAAATATTAAATCTAAAAAATCTTGTATATTGTTTTTGATTTGTTCGCAAATAAATAGGTCGTTATCATAACCATGTAGCTGACTATACAAATCATCGGAAAATAGACCAATCAGATAGCTCAATTTTTCTTAGTTACGCTGTATAACAACAGTTATTTGCGTGGCTAAGTTCATAGAGTGATCAAGAATGATTGAAAGTTCCGCCTCGCATTCGGTCGTGATGCAAACTTCATTCTCATGAGTAATACCATACATTACATGCTCAATGAATAATATACTATTAAAACGCTAGCGAAATAAAATTGTTTATAAAACAACTAATTTAATGGCCCGTATCCAAAATAATTGAATAAAAGAAATTAATTTTATAAATATAATTTTAATATTGGCAATGTTTTTAAATATTATGAGTAAATCGAATGGAAAACAGTTCTTAAAAATTGATCTACATGCACTAATAAATTAAATAAAATTTCAATGTTAATGTTTTTATAAATATAGTTTATTTGGAATTTCAATATTTGAATTTTTTTATCCAGGCATTTGAAATAACTATTATTATTCTAAAAATAGAACAACGTTATAAACATTTAATAGAATGGTGAATTTAATTTACGATTCTTCGAATAAATTTTTGTCTTTAAAGGCTTAACAAACTATAGGCATTCGATAGTTTTTGCAAAACATTACTAGAAAGTGATTTCCAAATATTTTGCAAATTCTTCTTAACATTAATTGATCTGATTTCGATGACATATCTTTTCTTTTTATCCCAAAAAAGTTTAATACGGTTCAAAGAGCAATATTAAAAACCTAATGTGGCCAGCACATAACCTCTCGCCAGATATTTTACCTGGCTGTATGCATAAAACAAAAAATATTGGAAATACAAATACATATATTCATGTCTCACTACAAAATAATTCTCACATATATTTGCAAAATCTATGGGATATTTTAATATAAATTATGTAAAATACATATATTTTCTTTATATTCAATATCCTGAAATTTTCTTTTTCTACTTTCCTTTTCTTTTCCTTTATATTCGTCATTTTTTCACAAATTCTTTTTATATTCTTTTTTACGTATATTCTTTTGCGTTGTTGACAAATATTTTTGACAGTGGCATACAAATATTTTTGCCAGTGACATTAATGTGTCAATTACAAACATTTGTATTTCTTGCCTTGAAGTAGTTTGTTCTGAGATTTTTTACATCAAATTATTTTATATGCATTTCTTTATCTCTAAATCTATTGAAGATATAATAATGTATTTATATTTATCGAATAATGAATTTAACGTTCTTTAATATAAGTATTTACATAAATTTTGATAAATAATATTTAGATAATTTTTTTCTTGTAACTTCTACTTCCGGTTGTCCAGTTGTTACCAAAACTTAATCAACTCTTACCATTATTGTTAGATTGAGGAATCCGTAGTTGAAAATGTCTTAAGTTTTATAGTATATGAGAAATCGTGGATCCAACATCCACACACATATCCACACACACGTGCTTATTCACTAAAATCTGGATATGCGATTTTTGGCATGAATTCAATACCTCTCTTAGCGAGAGGTAAAAAGTGGCAAAATAAGATAAAATGTTTATTTTATTTTAATTATTGAAAATACTTGGTTATAAGTTTCACAATTATTTTATTTGATAACTACTTTCGCTACAACATTACCATCATCAGATCTTCCTTATCGTATATTTATAACTAGTTATCAAATAAAATAATTGTGAAACTTAAAACCAATTATTTTCAATAATTAAAATGAATAATAAGTTTCACCATGTAAGAGCTGACACAATTAAAGAAATTGTAAAATCTTTAGTTTTATTGGCTGGTAACATAAAAAACTGCTTAATGGCCAGTTGCACCAATAATGCTTAAATTTTAAGCTAGGTTTAAACAGAAAAATGTAAATCGAAATTTTGACATCAATATCTTATAATTCATTTGACATTTCATTTCGATGCAATATTGTCATTTTAAGCCAAGTTTAAAATTTAACCGGCCATAAGGTGATTAGCGAGCAGATGACTAGCATTGTTTTTATCTCAATCTTGCATGGAATATTTTCTTGAAAAATACTGCAAATAAGGAGATAAATCAATGTTAGTCAACTGCTAGTTAATCACATTTAAAAATTGTTATTCATACTACTAGCCATGGTGTTTGAAATTTTTACAAATCTGCAAGTATACTCATATTTTTGAATGGAACATTCCAGTGTGCTGCGATTTCAATATTTCTATCTCTTTAAACTTTGTCATGGATGCCCGCAAATCAGGAGTGTTCAATCTCCTTGCTTTGATAAGGTGTTAGTTTCCCCTTTATCGGGTGTGTTTAATGTGTGTCCGATAGCCGATAACGCTCTCCCCAAGTGGATAGAGTTGGGGGCATGTCAACAATAAGCTCATGCCAGCCGCCAAGTCTGCAGATGGTAATCGGAGAAAACGGAATTAGATACGCGTTAAATCGCACGACAACGCAATCTTCACGACAATAATTTATAATCGAAGACATTTATGAAGTCTATATTTACTAGGGGAAAATGAAAAAATCTGATGTGGCCAGCACATTACCTTCCGTATGTATTTTGCACAAATTTCATACAGAAAGTTCCTTGCTAAATATTATATTTCTTGTACTTTACCTTCCGGCAGTTGCATGTATTTTATGCAAATTCCATACAGAAAATTTATAGCAAAAGAACCTATATTTCCAGTAAAATTATAAGACACACACTATGTCAATTTCACTTGACACTGACATCTTTCAATAAAATTTTTCTTAATATAGTAGCTGTTTTCATAGCTATGGCTACTTTATGAAATTTAAATTCTTTATAATTTTTTAACTCTATATCCATTTAATATTATTATATTAAAATGCAGTCGAATCGTATAGAGAATAAAATATTCTTTAATATTTATAATAACATTAAATGTGAAAAAATGATATTTAACATAGTTTTTTCAAGAAAAACTGTTAAAATCTTCAAATGAGGGTACTTTCGGTTGTCTAATTGTAACCAAAATCTAATCAGCTCTTCACATGGATGTAACGAAGAGAAATATGAAAGAATTATAATTTTTAGAATTGTAGTATACACACACACACACACACACACACACACACACACACACACACACACACACACACACACACACACACACACGCACACATACATACATACACACACATTACACACACACACGCACACATACATACATACACACACATTACACACACACATATATACAGACATCATCGTAAAAATAGTAAAATCGTATTCTAGGGACCCTAAAACGTGCTTATTCATCAAAAACTCACCACCGAATTTTTTGACCAAAGACAATACCTTCCTTACCTAAAGGTGACGGAAGGTAAAAATGAAATAGAAACGAAAAAAATAGTAGATACATACAGGATTTTAAAAGAAAACGGTTCAATATTTTAAGGGTATATACGAGGTAACGTCCAAATGTTCATCGAATTGGCCAATAAAATTTTATTAAGTATTATTAGTTAGTTTATTAGTAAGGTACACTGGCAATTGTATAAACAAATAAGTATATCAGGGTTTTGGAAAGATTTACATAGCCTAAAAATCTTTACTGATTTTGTCGATATGAGTAGACATTGTTAATTTAGGATCGTATACAACACCTAAATCTTTTATAACAGATTTAATTTCTAGTTTCAGATTATTTATGTGGTAATTATAAGTTATTAAGTTGAAATTTCTGGTAAAGTTCATGACGTAGCATTTAGACGGATTGAGGCTTAGATAATTTTGTTTACTGTATAAATGTAATCGTAACAGATCACTTTGTAATGCAATACAATCTTTAGCATTTTTAATTGTTCTAAATAATTTTAAATCGTCTGCATAGAGTAAGAAATTCGAATTTTGAAAACATTGCGAAATATCGTTAATGAATAATTTAAATAGTAGTGGACCAAGGTGTGAACCTTGTGGTACTCCTGAGGGTATTAATATAGAATAAGATTTAAAACCATTACAATACACTAATTGTGATCTATTAGTAATGTAAGATTCGATCTATCTTAACAAAGTACAATGTATTCCTAGTACTTGAAGTTTATAAATTAGTCTAGGATGAGAATAACAAATAAAATATAATTGTTGATATTCCAAATTTCGTACGGGCCAGTGGCAATAAAAATGTACAATTTAATATGATAACAATACGATGCAATGAAATATTTTTGTTACGAAAATGTTATCGATTGCAGTATTTTATGATTCGTTTTAGAGACGACAGAAATGTTTTTCCGCTAAGTTGTTTAGACATGTAAAGGGAACATGACAACGTAATTATCTGACGCATGTCAGAATACCTTAGACATATTAGATAGCACACAACTCCACAACTGACAGCTGATGTGTGCAATTTAGCTCACAGAGCGACGGAGTATAGGCTCGCAGGTATGAGCTCCCCATAGCTACAAAAGCAGGAGAACCAAGAATAGCGTTACCGTACATTAAAATCCATCACGCACGCATGACAGAAGACCTTGCTTTGCTCGCTATATAAATTTATATATCATATTTATGGTGTTAATAATTACTCCAAATTTATTCTTACAACAGCGACGTTTCGGTGCACACTTACACCTTCTTCAGGGTCTATAACATTTAATAAAACAAAAGAGTACATTCAAGATAACATGGACATTATCACTCATAGTAAAGGCTCATTCAGAATAAAAAAAATTAGCGGAGTGTGAGTATTAGTGGCATCGGTAGCGTAAGAAATTTATAGTAAAAATTATTTCCGTTCACAATGAAAAATTATTGAAATTATAGTTTCTAGGAATTTTTATTATAAATTACTAGGGTGCAAGGTTGACAGTTATAGCTGTCATTTTATTTTTGCACAAAAAGCAACTGACATAGATGATGACCATGATGACTTATTAATTACACTTATCCACAAGCACTCCATTGTGTGAGAAAAGCGAAGAGATTAAGGGAATTTCAAATTATTTCAAAAAAAGAAAATGCGTGGGCACAAATTGTCTTTGAAATAAGCGAAAGTGGTAAGTTACGTGTTTTAATTGTGCAAAGTTTATTAATAAGTCTGTTTGTTTATATAGCGCAACATGATCCTTTTTCTATTGCTCGTTTTATCTCATGAAATCAGATGTCAATAAACGTCAATACTGTAAAAAAACATTAAGCGGTAGCGTAGTGGCAACGTAGAAGTTTGGAGTTTGCAAACTCCTACCGCGACCATTGCCACTGCGCTACTACTAATTTTCTTAATTTTTGGATGTGAACGAATATATTTGCTATAATGCATTCAATCTTTTACCCAGGCAACTACCACTGCCACTAATTCTACCGCTACGTTAATTTTTTTGTTGTGAATGATAATTAAGATCTTACAGATTGTTACATATCATGTACATAAACGAGCTTAAAGAGGGGTGTAAACCAAAAATCAAAATTGTAGAATTAAAAATTCTAACAACAAATTTCCAAACCGCATATTTCTATTCTTAAAGATAGAAGAATTATAAAGTATCATTCACAGCAAACAAATTAAGGTAGCGGTAGAATTAGTGGCAGTGGTAGTGGCCTGGGTAAAAGATTGACTGCGTTATAGCAAACGTATTCGTTCACATCGAAAAATTAAGAAAATTAGTAATAGCGTAGTGGCAACGGCAGCGGTAGGAGTTTGCAAACTCCAAACTTCTACGTTGCCACTACGCTACCGCTTAATTTTTTTGACAGTTTTGACGTTTATTGACATCTGACATCTGATTTCATCAGATAAAATGAGCAATAGAAAAAGGTTCATTTTGTGTTGTGTCTGAGTTGTTGCGCTATATAAACAAACAGGCTTATTAATAAACTTTACACAATTAAAAGTGAACACATTTTTGAAATAATTTCAAATTCCCTTAATCTCTTCGCTTATCTCACACAATGGAGTGCTTGTGGATAAGTGTAATGACTAAGTCATTATCTATATCAGTTGTTTTTTGCGCAAAAATAAAATGACAGCTATAACTGTCAAGCTTGCACACTAGTAATAAATAATAAAAAATTCCTAGAAACTATAATTTCAATGGCCCGTATTCTCACCTCTTGGAGTAGCGCTACTTCTGAAGTAGCGCTATTTCGTTTTTTCAAATTTTATTAATAGACAAGAATAGGTTTCATGTTTTTGTAAACGAAACCAATATTTGAAATAAGTGCTATTTACAATTTAATTTATTTTTATTTCTCTAATTTTTAACATTAAAGTTGACATTTGACAGTTGAAGTAGCGATTTTTTGAAAGTAGCGCTACTTCAAAGAGGTGAGAATACGGGCCAATATTTTTTCATTGTGAACGGAAATAATTTTTACTATAAATTTCTTACGCTACCGTTGCCACTAATTCTTACACTACCACCTCTATTTTTTTTTTTATTCTGAATGGGCCTTAAGAGTTTTAAACAACGCGTCCGCCGCTTGTGACGTCATACCGACATCAGCCGGCCGAACCAGCATTGGCAGTAACGCAGAATATGCGTATGCGTCTTAACAATAGTAATCTCTTTGCGTTATTTATATTACATGTTTTCTACCTTTAACACTACTGTGGTAGTGTGGAGTCTGCGAGACTCCAGAGATTTTAATTGTTCGTTTATTTCGGTAATTAATTTGAATATGTTCGTGTTTGTTTCCCTAACTTCCGCAAGTAGCGGATGGTTACTTTTGCTTACTTATAAATATTTCTTTTTCTGTGCATGTACTATTTATTCCATATAAAAAATATGAATTTCGATAAAAAGAGAAAAGTTTAAAAGTTTTTTCAACGAAATAGACACAGGAGTGTTCAAATAAGTTGTGTTTTTTTGTAAAAAAAACTTTAATATGTAATTGTGACTAAAATACTTTTTGCGAGAAACAGTTTTACAAAACTGTGGTCAAGAGTTGTTCTTCAATATAAAATTTCATAAAAAGAACAAAAATTTCTTCTGCAATTATATTTATTCTATTCCTGCTATTTCGTATTTGAGTGACTAGCACTTCCCTGTGTTATCCTTTCGGCAATATTCGTGGGTGTTCGGCTGACTTCGCTTCGGTCACGTTTATAAATAGAACGTTTAAGTGCAGATAGGAACAATGGTCGGAGAGATAATGGCGTCTATTATTTTGCAGTTATGAAGATCTAGATGGAATTAAAGCCACCGTCTTGATATTGTTATAACAGTTTTTATTCTCCGTAAATGGTTTTTATATGATGCTTTTCATTCACGATTGTTTTCTACTCCTAATGAAAATAGATGAGTTTTATTGTTGCTTTTATACTATACATCTTATAGAATTTTTTATAAATTATTTTATACGTACAACAATAAAAAATTATGTAAAAGGAATATAATCATTTAACAAAAATGCATAGTAATCGTACTAGGAAATAGTAGTCAAAAGGTGAACATTTACTAAAAAAAGAAATAATGATAGAATTTAAAGAAAAAAGTTCTTCACATAGATTGTACGTTGGCAATAAGCAGAAATTAATTTTTCATAAGACTAATTTATATTGGAAATAATAAACAAAATTGTCAAACTTTTTAGGTTGAAACGATTTTTGATCAATCCTTTCATCCTTTAGAATGAAAGTTTCATTTTAATTTTTGAAGAATTTATTATGTTTGGTTGCACCAATTAATAGTATATTCCGTAACTTAACCGCGGTGACCAAGGTTTTGGTTAAGCGTTCCGGAATGTAACCAAAATATAATTTCATGATCGAGGTTCCATTTTGGCATGTGGTTCCAGAAAGTTTTGGTTACTTTTTCGTGACCTAACGGCCACAATTTTTTTGTGGTTGTTGTGGTCATTTTCTTATTTCTTATAATATAAATAAATAAATATATCATCACGGCTTATTACCCATTGCTGGGTGTGCCAATCAGCCAATCTGCTTTGTACACAGATATGGGTAATGATGAAATATTTGCACCGTGTGGGCGCTTACCAGGCGTCACCTCACGGGCACTCATATAATAAATAAAATTGTATAAACATATAATTATTATTAATATATACTGATATGTATAATTTTTAAGTTAGTATTCGCAATCGAAATTAACGATAGAGGCGCTGATTTTGGAAACAAAATGGCCGCCATACGATGGGTTTGACATATGACAGTTCACATTGTTCTCTGTGTTTCGTTGACTGTGTATACAAACCGAGTTTAAAATAGTACATTAAGATACAAGTTTCATAAGACATGATTTTAGCGCAGGCGTCATTCTTAGAAACGAGCGGCTTGCCGCGAGTTTTCTAAGGGGACAAGTGCGCTGAAATGTCTTATGAAACGTGTATTTTATACTATTTTTTTCTATTTTGGTCATTTTTTCAAAATATGTGCGTTACTTCATGTCCAGGAATTTCAATTTCGGTTGTTTAATATGTACTTTATGAAACTCATTTGGATGTCATAAAGACGTACTTTATGACATCCAAATGGGTTTCATAAAGTACATATTAAAGAACCAAAATAGAAAAACTTATTTATATGATGGTGATAAGTTAAAATATTTAATTATTAATTACTACACTACAATCTCAGCTGTCACTTATTTAATATGGCGCTTGTACGATTGTTTTCCGTAGTAATTATTTGCGCCACTAGAGGGAAAATTTTATCTACGATTGCGAATAAAATAGACAAATACAGTTACGTTGTCATTTATTTCTAATGATGCGGTGGTTCCCTGTTTTACCGACACAAATTAACCAAGATGTTCCGAATCACAACTACTTTTCAATAACCATAACCTGACCACAAGAAAACCATAATCACAGTCGTGGTTAAGTTACGGAATATACTATAAATATTATGAAATTACTCCCAGAAAATTATCAACGCGAGCTACGGTGACACAATCTAAATGGTAGCCGGCAGTCAACTGACAGCTCTCAATGGGGTCCTGCACTTTGATTTTTTTATTATTTTGAATGAAAGTTCTTTTAATTTTGAAGCAATTCTTAGTGTTTAAAAGTCTTAATTGTTTTTAGTTTTAGTTTAACTGCATTTGATTTTTAATGTCAACGTAAGGTCACGGCAACACCTAGCACGGGTCGTACTGATGTGACGTCACAGTGACACTGACAACAAACCTTAAATACCTCGAAATGTAATTATTAAAAAAAATGTTTTTTTCATCTTAATAGCTATTTATTGAGTAGGTAATACTTTAAGTACAAAGTATACATTTTATTATTTTTACCTTCCGTTACCTTTAGGTACGGAAGGTATTGTCTTTGGTGAAAAAATTTGGTGATGAGTTTTTAATCAATAAGGACGTTTTAGGGTCCCTAGAATACGATTTTACTATTTTTACGATGATGTCTGTATGTGTATGCGTGTGTGAGTGTATGTGTGTGTGAGTGTGTGTGAGTGTATGTGTGTGTGTGTGTATGTATGTATGTATGTATGTATGTATGTATGTACGTATGTATGTATGTATGTATGTATGTATGTATGTATGTATGTATGTATGTATGTATGTATGTATGTATGTATGTATGTGTGTGTGTGTGTGTGTGTGTGTGTGTGTGAGTGTGTGTGTGTGTGTGTGTGTGTGTGTGTGTGTGTGTGATAAAAGTTTGCTCTGCGATAACTCTACAATTCCAAAAATTATAATTCTTTCGTATTTCTCTTCGTTACATCCATATAAAGACCTGATTAGATTTTAGTTATAATAATTGGTCAACCGGAAGTAACCACATTTAAAGATTTTAACAGTTTTTCTTGAAAAAACAATGATAAATAACATTTTTTTTGCATTTAATGTTATTATAAATATTAAAGAATATTTTATTCTCTATACTATTTGACTGCATTTTATACTTCATATTAAATGGATATAGAGTTAAAAATTATAAGGAAATTAAATTTCATAAATTAGCCAGCTATGCTATAACTATATTCAGCCTACTATATTAAGCGGCCTATTCTGTATCTCAGTGGTTAATATTTAACCACTGGTTATTTTTTTTAACCAATCAAGTATGTTGACATATACCAAAAAAGGGATTTTTAGTTGTTAAATCGATAACTATTGGATAAAAATTTTAACCAGTGGTTGAAAATTAACCGAGTTACAGAATAGGGCCCTAGGCGTTTTTTATTCAGTCCGGTTACACGGTCCCCACATTTTATTCAGCATACCGGTTACTTGCGGTTACGTCAAACATGTAACCGCGGTATGTTGAGCGGTTACATGTCAAGTTACTATTGCTATCCTTTTCTAGCTATCAAAACGCTGAAATTTTGGCAGTTCGGCAATTTTTAGTATAAAAGTAAAAAATGGAATCTGTGACATTTTTTTATCAAAATATGTTGTATTCCATCATTAAGCTTTACATTAAATGTACCACACTATAGTAAAAATGAACAAGCAGAAGACTCACGTCATCAATAAATATTACTAGATAATGACGTCACTTATTACTACGTATACATGGGGTACTAATTTATTGTAGAAAATGTAATGCGTGTTGCATAACTTACTGTATACAATACATGAATGTAAGTAATTAAAATAATTAATAACAAAACTATACTATTTTTGAAAATAATCATTTTCTTTTATATATTTATTTATTTATTTACTACATATATTTGGATTTAATTATGTACAATTTAAAGTACATATATGTATGTACTCAATATATTTCACCATAATTATTGTGTAATTTTTATTAAGACAAACCAATAATATTCAGGGCCTGTTTTAGGTCGTCTTAGCTCTAACCAAATCAAAGCACCCCAAAAACTACAAGACGAGAAAATTGTGCGCCCCCAAAATTTGTGCGCCCTAGGCTTCAGCCTAGTCAGCTTATCCGGTAATTGGGCACTGCAGTAATTCTGTAGCGTAAGACACAACTCACAAAATACTAAGAAGAAACTAGAACGATTTATTTTATTTATATATTTTATTGACAGTTCAATAGTTCAATGTATTTTTAACAAAACAATAATACATAACTACTTTGATATTTGCAATCATTTATATTAATTCAAGTCACTTGTGTCTGGATGAGATGAGTTGACAATCACCTGTCAATCAAGTGACAGGGACAGGATCGATATTTGATCGATTTTAAATTCAATGTAAACATGGACATTGTCAGTAGTGCTACCGTTATGATACAAAAATTAACTACAATTATTTCAAATAATTTTATATTTCCTAAAAGGAATAAGGATTGACTTTGATGTAAAGGTAAATTTCATTAATATATACGTTTCTTAATACTAGTATTTTTTATTCCCTCTTTTTTAAAAAATAAATAACACCCAATAATTTCTATAAGTTATATTTCATTTTATAAGGTTTTTTTCAGGTCGATGACGTGAGTCTTATGCTTGTTCATTTTTACTATATCAACAATATAAATATGTTTCAAATTGCCCGCACTGGCACTGAACTTAAATACGCCGCTGATTCCACAAGTATTTTGCAGATGGAAACAACGCTACTTCTTATTTTTAATGCAACCTGGAATTTTCTTTTCACCTTCTTCCTCCATATAGAGTTTCCTATATCGCCTCCCGATCTGAAACCGTCTCGTTTGGCCGTCTGTCCTACAGTCGATATTGCATACCAGACGTACACTTGGAGCTTCGATCTCTGTGGCACATACGAACGGTGGATAACCAATTCACATTTACTATCAGGCTACCCAGATCAGTTGGCTTTGGACGGCGTTTAGCCGGCCTCAGGAATGCGACGGCCGTCACTTGGCGTACAGGAATGTGGCCAGTGCCGAAGCATACGGAATATTAATAGTAAAGATGGAAATCGAGCAGTTTATAACCAAGAATAAGAAGGGAGGAGTGAAATTATTTAAGTTCATTGTTTTGAATTATTTTTCCGAAAGATGTCAGTCATATACATTTCAAAGATTTAAAATCCAAATAATCTAAAGAATAATTTTCTGTGTTTGAATGTTGTAAACAATGGTAGATTTTGACTAAAAACACACGTATCTTGAACAGACATTGGGTAGGATTCTGTAACTCATCCGTTATTAAACAGTACCGTTATCACTATGGTTACATAGAAAATAACTTTTTATTTGACAACTGTGACGTAAATATACCAATCATCTTATAAAAAATACGTTGCTATAGTGATAACGGTACCGTCTGACGTCTGATAAAGGAATCCTACCCATTGTCTTTATTTTTGCAAAAAATTTACTACACGACGTTTCGATGGATAATATCTCCAATCGTTATTAAGAGTAAACTGAACAATAATCTTAAAGCTACGACATTTTATACTAGGAGGGATGTGATGAGCTGAGACGATTTCGTTTCAGATGATGGAGTTGACCAATTAGGGGGCGCCACACGGTACGAATATCTGTGCTGGGATGGCTGAATACTCCACTGTTGTTGGTGATCACATCACATATAGCGTTTTAAATATTTTCTTTATTCATTTCAATATACGATGGTGTATAATATTCATACACAATAGCAACTACTCAAAATAAAATTGTAAATTGTATCATTTTCTCGAAATGTCAAAGTTGATTCGGTAATCAAAAATGCCAATGTAGCCGTTAGTCAAAATGTGCACATCGCCTATACCAGCGAAGTCCCCAGCGCATATTAACATGTCACCACATGCCAAAAATCTCAATGTCAATAGCAGTTGGTTCATGGGCGTAATACAAAAATTTCTATAAATTATATATAAAAGTATAATTTAATGGTAAATTATAAAATAATTTTAATTGCTTACCTATCTGTTTTATGAGACAAATTTTGATAAATTTGACAGCTGCACTGTTGGTTTCGCTAAACGAAAACGTGTAAAAATAATCAGCAGTAGCGCATTAAGCTACCGGAGCCGATAATATAAAAAAATTCTGCATTAAATTCTTGTAAATTAAGTAATATTTTAGTCCCATAAAGGGGTGTATTCTGTAAGGAAACTATTAATTTTAAACAGTATATTAAAAATAAACTTGCTGTTAAATATATTTTCTATTCTGTAACTATCAACTCTGTTAAAATTTTAACACCCGTGTTAAAATTAGGTGTTAAAACTGTATATATTAGCGTCATTCAAATCGATGCCTTTAAAATTTTAACATCTGTTTATACAATGAAATTATCACAGCATTTGAATATGTTGCACTTCTAATTAAAGAAAATATAATTGAAAACGAAAGAAAATTACCATGGATGAATCTAAAAAATATCTAGGTGATATTTAATAAAATATACAACTGTTTTCGTAGTATTTTATTTAATAACGGTCACCCGTTCCATCGTACGACTTTGTGTATCACAGCCAGTAGGAATATTTAATTAATATAATTCAAGTAAGACGGAACCTTTGAATGGTATACCGAGAGCACGAATTAGATGTATCGTAAAACATAGTTCTTTATTATAATGTATACTCTGTTCCATTTAAGCCATTCAGTAGATGGCACTGGCAACAGCGCAAATCTGAAGTAGCCGAAATTACATTGGGTAAACTTGTCTCTTGTCTCTAATTTCAGCCAATCAGAGAGGTCAAAACTATTCCCTATGCTCCGCAATACTGAATGGCTTAAATGGAACAAGGTATAGGTATTAAATGCAGTTAATGTTGCTTATTCCTGTCTTGTTCGTCAAACCAACGTAACTTAACATTTTGGATTGTCAATTCTGAGGATCAAGAAGAAGAAATTTTACATAGCTAATAATAACTTAATTATTTACAATTTCAATGTAATTCATTTTTAATATGGAATGAGACATGATTATGCAGCAGATTTTTATTTATTTTCCGAAGCATTATTTCCATTCGTTTTTCTAAAATTTAAAAGTGACAGATATGTTTTCTAAAATTTCAAAGTGACACATAAACTGACAGTTGTTTGCTCTTTTTATCATGTTTATTTATTTGTCTTATGGTTACTAACTACATGACTTTAGTAAAGACGGGCCCTTTTTCAGTCTTGTTGATCACTTCATTTTGGTGTTTCACAGACATGTAAAATTTTTTGATTTTAACAGCAGTGTCAAATTTTCGCGTAGAGAATACCAAAAAATGAATTTATTGTTAACAGTCATGTTAAAATATATTTTTTAAAGGCATATTAAAATTAACATTTTTTTTACAGTATACATCCCAAAGTATTATAAATTTTATTTAATTTCTTAATAATGCCGATAGCTATGGTTGCTATGGCATTTGAACAAACCAATGTTTAACATTTGAATCCTGCATATACTTTACATTTACATCAAACTAAAATACATTTTTCATTAGTACAATAAAAATTCCCTAGTAAAATCGTACATGTAGGTAGAAGGTCGTAATCTTATTGATTGCTACGGTAGGTATCATCTGGGCATTCCATGCAACGTTAGGCGTCGTTTTCGCGCATCGGGACGTAACAGTAAAAGACGAGAACAGTGCATTTCACGGCGCAAATTGATTTCCACTGTTCTCGTAAATTTAATAACATCACATTCTTCTATTTTTTGTTCGATCTGGGAAGTAATATCAACTGAACTAGATACGCTGCCAGCTCCAGTGTCCGTGCTGTTCTGTTCACCTCGGTTTCATTTCGTTAGTGTTGCGAATTTACAGAAAATCAAATTTATCAAAACTATTACTTCCTGAGTGCAGAGGAAATTTTGAATTATTCCCGCTGGAATCAAATTATGAACTACATGCTGAGTTACATTGTTGTCGAAATAAAAGTTGAGTACAGGCAACTTTAGTTTTAATTTAGTCTGCAACATATACGGCAGAAAAAAATATGATGAACTTCAAGAAATAATAAAAGGGCAGTATATACTCGGATTTTTATACAAAGAGGATTCCAAAGCTTTTTATAATAAATTTTCAACATTCACATACGTCTCTACATACTATCTGCTTTTAATCTGTACAGTTGAACGATGTGAAAAATGAACGTGTTTCATGTCTTGATTCGTCTGCACTGACTTGATGCTTCGAATGTACGTTTATAAAAGTATTATACTTGCTGTCAGGCACGTCCATACCATTTGTCTAAATATAGTTATTTGTATATCAAGGCCGTGAAATCACTCTTTAGCGTACCGAGAGAAAAAAGACAATCTCGAGGGCGCTAAAGGATTTCGCGGACAAAGTGTACACAATATTTTTTGTGCAACCGTAAAAAATATGTAATTATAAATTTTATTAATTTTAAACAGTTTCATTGTATATAGAAAGTTAGCTTTCACGATGGCTATGGGATTAACATTTGATAAACAAAACATGCAATTCTGAAGTGTCAAAGTGATTATTTACCTAATTTCGCGGCCGCTACCATGACAACGGTTGCAAAATTTAATTTCGCGGCCTGTATTGAGGCTGCGAAATGCGTATTTCGCGTCCGGTTGCACAAAGAAATATATTTTAACTAGTTTAAAAATCAAAATAATTTACTATAATCAACATAAACGAAAAATGTTTAAAATATTTTAAACGCACCCCTGGTTTGATGTTCATTTACCCTAGTCGGCCAACTATTTTCAGCCAGACATAGTAATGTATTTCTGTGCATTCCTAGTCCAGTATTTAAATGGGTTCATGCAAAAATTTCATACCTGAATATTTCGTACAATTCTATTCTTCTCTAGGGTTTCAAAAGAAACCACATCTATAATAGTAGGTACATTAAGATACAAGTTTCATAAGACATGATTTTAGCGTTGAAATGTCTTATGAAACGTATTTTATACCATTTTTTCTATTTTGGATTTTTTTTCAAAAAATGTGCGTTATTTTATGTCCAGTAATTTCAATTTCGGTTGTTTAATATGTACTTTATGAAACTCATTTGGATGTCATAAAGAAGTAGTAGTAGTAGTAAAGAACCAAAATAGAATTCACTTCGCGGCCGTTACCATAACAACGGTCGCGAAATTTAATTTTGCGGCCTGTATTGCGGCTGCGAAATGCTTATTTCGCGTCCGGTTGCACAAAAAAAATATTTTATTCTCTATAAGATTTGATTACATTTTATACTTCATATTCAATGGATATAGAGTTAAAAAATTATAAATTAAATTTCACAAAGCAGCCAGCTGTGCTATAAACATGGAAACATCTACTACATTAAGAAAATTCTGATTGACAAATAATATCAGTGTCAAAGTGCAATTTACGTCATGTGTTTGAGTTATAATTTTATTGGAAATATATAGAATCTTATAAGAAACTTTCTGTATGGAATTTGTACAAAATACATAGAACTGACTGAAAGTAATGTATTAGAAATATGAAATCATTTGCAAAAAAACTTTCTGTGTGGAACTTGTACAAAATACATAGAACTGACGGAAGGTAATGTGCTGGCCACATCAGATTTTTTATAAAAGGTTATAATAGAAATTTGGACGAAAATAGTTTATTTAACCACCAGAACAGCAAACGAATTTAGATTTCTACCGCTTGTTGGTCATATATAACTCCTGTTGAAATTAAAATAATTTTCCGAGATAAAGACGGCAAGTTACTTGAAAGATGACGGCTGCTAACTGCTTCCTAAGTTTTGCGCTGGTTGACAGCTTGTGGAAATTTATATTCAACAATGAAATTAATGAGTACGATTTAATTCAGTTTCAAGATTCTGTTTTACAAGATTTTGCAGAAATGAATTAATATTCAAATGAGCCTGTTCTGATTTTCGGCAGAGTTGTTTACATGTAAATAACAGTCAACGATGCATGAAATATCAAATGAAAGTTGGACTGCCTCATAAATAAAATCAATACAAGGAATAAATATATTATGAGACACTCCTTTCAAATTAGATATGGCAACGTTGATATAAATATAAACATATAAACATGAAATCACGCCATTTCAGACAAATTTCAACCTTTCAGAAAGGTTTTTTTTAATCTACTGTGGCCAACACAATGTCTCCCGCCATTCTTATTTTTGGATTAGCAAATTTTACTCTAATTTTGACAGTTTATTTCTTAAAATATAGTCTAACCTAATCCAAGTAACTACCTTTTTTTCAAACCCCTTAACAGGATTAAATCCCTGTTAGAGAGTGGGTTCACATGTTCACATACATTCATGCCTTAGTGGGATTTAAACCCACAGCCCCGAGGGCACTCATGACATGAGGCGTTGCTCTTATCATTGAGCCACCGGAGCTATAATAAAATGAAGATTAAATTTTAAATACCGGGATAGAATAGAATTCACTAATCCAAAAATGAGGATTAGCATAAACATTTTTGTGAATCGTTAATTTTTATTAATCTAAATACATACCTACATAGGTATTTACTTATGCTGGAAACTGTATTGAAATCCTTTTCTATTGTTCTATTTACTTTTTTCTTTTCAAAATGTTACTAATATTACTTTGAAATGATTAGTTCTTTGATAGTGACATTTATCTGTCAGTTAAAAACATTTGAATAACTGCATTCTGTTTGTTTAAAGCGTAGGCTCTGGGATTTAAATTATAGATAATTTTATAAATTAATCCATAAAATACATAGAAACAGTATTTATGCAAATCTATAATAAATTTAATAATCTTTAATTTTTATAATAACATTAATCTCGAAAAAATAACATTTAGGCACGGTATTGTCTCCTAACAACTTCCTAATAAATTTTATTTACCTAACAACAATTTTTTTTGCGTATTTCAATGTTCAAACAAGTTATTAGGTACCTTATAAATTGTTTATTCGCTAACAAATTTGAGAGGAACTTCTACTAACTAAAAAAATTGTTAGCTACCTAATAAAACGAATGTCATTGTCAGCTGTCAACATATTTCCATTTGAAATATAAAATATTGTAAGATGGAAATATATTTTGACGAAATTGATTATATATTGGAAGAGCAAGAACTTGAAATTATTGAAAATCTTAATCCCTGAAGGAAAATATAATATATATTGTACTACAAAGACTTGATAATTTAAATATTTGGACCAATGAAGAACTTTTTCAGAGATTCCACCTATCAAAGCCTAGTGTAGAATATATTTTAGAATTAATAGAAAATTATATAAAACATCCCCCAAATAAGTAATTTCAAATTGTGGTACTTTTACAAACCATGATTTTTCAATATAGACCAAAAAAGGGATGTTAGAATTTGCCTTTGGCACGAGTTCATGGTTTGAATTCCCTAGTATAGGTTGAAAAAAATATTCGGAACTGCAGTCAATTATTTTTTTATTTTCAACTACGCCGACGTTTCGATAGTACAACTATCTTCTTCAGGGCTAGTTGAAGTCATATATAAATATTGATAAAATGGACATCTCACAAAATATAATCAAATGTAAGAAATAAATATAACATGGGATTAATAAAATAATTATAATCAGTCACAAATTTATAAAAAGTCTAGCTGGAGCTATGGTTTGAGGGTGATGAATTGTTGAAATTCAATTTGTGACTGATTATAATTATTTTATTAATCTCATGTTATATTTATTTCTTAATTTGATTATATTTTGTGAGATGTCCATTTTATCAATATTTATATATGACTTCAACTAGCCCTGAAGAAGATAGTTGTACTATCGAAACGTCGGCGTAGTTGAAAATAAAAAAATAATTGACTACAGTTCCGAATATTTTTTTCAACCTTCATATCCCATCAGTCGACCATCAACAACCTTTTCATCCCTAGTATAGGTTTAATAAATAAAGAAATTAATATTACAGACAAAAAAATGTTTGGTACTAAAAAATAAGTAGCTCTTATTAAAAATTTGATAGGTTGTTTATTCGGATTGTCATTTTAGAAATTCGTCTTTTGCCGTTACACCAATTATTACTAACTTAAAGATTTTAAGCTACGGGGAGATTCTATATAATTATTGGAGATCCACAGCAGGAAAAATCAGAAAAGTTACTAGAGCACTAACAAATTTAAGAAATCTTACGAGTACTTCTAGAAGTACTAACAGAAATACAAATTTGTTGTTAGGAGATTGAAATATCGGGCGTTATAGGTATAATTCGAAGAAAAACTATTTTGAGCTTCTAGTAAAGTGCTATTTCCGGTTATCTGATTTTTATCAAAATCTAGTGGGCTCTTACCATTACAGAAAAGTTCGAAATACAAGGTTTGTGCGAAGGCATTTATTCACGTAAGAGTGTTAGTCTGTCAGAAGGAAATTTACATAAATAGACAGATAGTGAGGCGAAAGGTGTGAATTCTGTCCGAGCAGTTGAATATAAAAACGCTGTTGTCAATTGAGTATATAGATACTGTGGAGGTCGGTACATCGGACAGTTGAATGTGAAGTGACATAAATTATGTAAATAAATAGTCCTGTTAATTGTTTAAATAAATAAATAGTGTTAGTGTTTAATAAATTATATTTGTAGTTTTAAAATAGTATTTAATAATTGTTTAATATTAGTAATCGTCATTGTTATTATATTTTTAATATTTGCTTATTGCCTTAAACATTTATTTTAATTAATAATAATTGTCTAATATTTACACTTCAATTCTATTAATATTTAGTATAATCAGAGATTTCAGAAAAAATTGAATACATAAATATCTATAGTTTACTCGGAGCCGTAAAATATTCTCCTCAGTAATGTACCATTTTCCTGACACTTATGCAAATCAGTCTATATTATAGAGATGCTCCATCTTAGGGTATCCTTAGCAGAAGCAAATTAAAGGCAACCAGCGGTTATTCCTTATCGTCCATCTTCCTCATTCACTGAACGTCGAATTAAATTAAGCGCAGGATTGATGAATCACATACGAAGAAGATTCATCTTACTTCATTTCAAATGTTTTCTTTTCTTTACTTAAATTTCTTTCCGGGAAATGCAATGCACTACCTTTGCGCGCTCAGCAAATTAGTAAATTAAATAGAATGAATTACGCTTTTCTCTCCCCTTCGTATAAAATATTCAGACTGATCTTTTCAAATATTCCTAATGCATTTTTACAAACGAAATCAGATGAAATACACCTTTAATCCCATTAAAAGATTTCGCAAAGTAACAGATGGAATTTTGTATCAGGTAGGTACTGCTCTTTTAGATTAATGCTGGAAAAGGAATGAATTTGTATGTCAAATTCAATCACTTTAATAACCCATTATGAGCGAAGCAGAATATACCGTGTGTCTATCTTAAAGGTGTACATAGGAGATTAACATGGGAAATCAGTTTTTTGCAATTTCCTGCTCGCCTAATTATTTTAAGCAAAAACGCGCCAAATAAAAGTTTTAGGGCATAAAATTCTGCATCTAAATCAATAAACAGTATTATCTTTGCATGCTTTGTAAGGCCAGTAATTAAATATGAAAATGTCGAAAATTACTTTGAAAATATCGACAGCCATGGAATTGACCAAAAAATAAATAAATGCTTGACGTTTTACCTGTGACAACGTAACTTATTTGACGTTTCTGACAATTTGAATTTGTCTCTAGTTTTATTGTCTGAAATTATTAGAAAATGAATATTTATACTAATGAAGAGCGTGATTTCACAATTGCTAAATTGGTCTCAAAATTTGAAGACTGCTAATGTGTCTTCAAAAAATACACGTTAGCCCCGTAATGAGAATATAGGACGAGAAGGAAAACGTGCGTTACTGGAAGAAAGAGCGTTAGGAATAAGTGGATACCCCTTCTGTATATTACTAGGTGTATTGGAAATGAGTTTGGAGTACATCACAGCATCATAGATAATTTTGTTACGCAGTTGAATTTTTAATAAATTCATATTATTTAAATAAAACTGTATTTTTTAACTTTAATTATTAGACTAATATAAAATTTCTCTCATTATCATAAATAGCGATATTTTTCAAATCAAATTGTCAGAAACGTCAAATAAGTTAACTTACGTTGTGACAGATAAAACGTCAAGCATTTATTTATTTTTTGGTCAATTCCATGGCTGTCGATATTTTCAATGTAATTTTCGACATTTTCATATTTAATTACTGGCCTTACAAAGCATGTAAAGGTAATACTGTTTATTGATTTTGATGCAGAATTTTATGCCCTAAAACTTTTATTTGACGCGTTTTTGCTTAAAATAATTAGGCGAGCAGGAAATTGCAAAAAACTGATTTCCCATGTTAATCCCCTATGTACACCTTTAAGATAGACACACGGTATATATATATATATATATATATATATATATATATATATATATATATATATATATATATATATGTACAGGGTGTTAATTGAAAAGCGGGCCATAGGCGTTTAACTTGGGAAATCAGTTTTTCCTTGCGCAAAACTTCCCATTTAATTTTAAACAAAAATGTTTCAAATAAATGTTGTAGAGAATTAAATTCTACACCAGCACCACTAAACAGATTTTATTTTGCATGTTTAGTAACCTGTAAAATCCAATTTGAAATTTTATAAATATTACTCATTTGTAGTGATAGCCATGGAATTTAAACAAAATTACAAAGAAATGCATATCGTTTGAACTATCAGAAATTCGATTTTCAAATAAAAATTACTGATAATTATATTCTATCGTAAATCCTTAAAAATATTTTGTTTTTATAATCTACATCTAAATTATTGCTTAGATTTTATTTATTTTTATTTTGTAACCTGCAAAATCGAAATTCTGACAATTCAAACGATATGCATTTCTTTGTAATTTTGTTTAAATTTCATGGCTATCACTACAAATGAGTAATATTTATAAAATTTCAAATTGGATTTTACAGGTTACTAAACATGCAAAATAAAATCTGTTTAGTGATGCTGGTATAGAATTTAATTCTCTATAACATTTATTTGAAACATTTTTGTTTAAAATTAAATGGGAAGTTCTGCGCAAGGAAAAACTGATTTGCCATATTAAACGCCTATGGCCCGATTTTTAATATAGGGTGTTTCAAAGATACTTTTAAAAAATTAAGGGCATATAGTAGGTATTGACTAAAATAAGCAAAAAAGCTTAATCAACATAGGACTGATCTTCAACTGTTTTCGAGAAAAGCAAAAATTAAAAAAACTGACAAAGATAGTGGTCGAACAAAATTTTGTCTATGTCAATAAATAGACTATAAAAAAAATTTATATGAATCATTTTTCTCAATTTCTAATAGTTACGAAGTTATTTGAAAATTAAATATTGGCCAAGGTCGCCACAACATTTAACATAGTACAATTATTTGATAAAAAAAAAACAAAAGCACATCTAAGATGACCCTCTGAAAAGTACACTGGCTTGCAAAAAAATCGCGCACACCTTAAAAATTAAGTAACCGAGTTATTGTCATTTTTTAGATCTGTAAATAGTGTAAAAACTGGCAATGTTATCACTGTCATCACTATAGATTTATTATGGGCTAGTTCTTCATATTGTTTAATTTACCTACTATTCAAAAAATGAAAGAAAAACCAAGTGTGTATTTGAATTTCTGTTAATTTTGACATCTTAAGGCCCATTCAGAATAAAAAAATTAGCGGTAGTATAAGAATTAGTGGCATCGGTAGCGTAAGAAATTTATAGTAAAAATTATTTCCGTTCACAATGAAAAATTATTGAAATTATAGTTTCTAGGAATTTTTTATTATAAATTACTAGGGTGCAAAGTGGATAGTTACAGCTGTCATTTTATTTTTGCACAAAAAGCAACTGACATAGATGATGACTTATTAATTACACTTATCCACAAGCACTCCATTGTGTGAGATAAGCGAAGAGATTAAGGTAATTTAAAATTATTTCAAAAAAAGAAAATGCGTGGGCACAAATTGCATTTGAAATAAGCGAAAATGGTAAGTTACGTGTTCACTTTTAATTGTGTGTGTTTATTAATAAGTCTGTTTGTTTATATAGCGCAACGTGTGAGGCACATCACAAAATGATCCTTTTTCTATTGCTCTTTTATCTAATGAAATCAGATGTCAATAAACGTCAAAACTGTCAAAAAAATTAAGCGGTAGCGTAGTGGCAACGTAGAAGTTTGGAGTTTGAAAACTCCTACCGCTGCCATTGCCACTGCGCTACTACTAATTTTCTTAATTTTTAGATGTGAACGAATACATTTACTATAACGCATTCAATCTTTTACCCAGGCCACTACCACTGCCACTAATTCTACCGCTACGTTAATTACCTTCCGTCACCTTTAGGTAAGGAAGGTATTGTCTTTGGTCAAAAAATTCGGTGGTGAGTTTTTGATGAATAAGCACGTTTTAGGGTCCCTAGAATACGATTTTACTATTTTTACGATGATGTCTGTATGTGTGTGTGTGTGTGTGTGTGTGTGTGTGTGTGTGTGTGTGTGTGTGTGTGTGTGTGTGTGTGTGTGTGTGTGTGTGTGTGTGTGTATGTATGTGTGTGTGTATGTATGTGTGTGTGTGTGTGTGTGTGTGTGTGTGTGTGTGTGTCTGTGTGTGACAAAATTTTCTAATGCGATAGCTCTAATACTACAATTCCAAAAATTATAATTCTTTCGTATTCCTCTTCGTTACAGCCATGTGAAGAGCTGATTAGATTTTGGTTATAATTGGTCAACCGGAAGTACCCTCATTTGAAGATTTTAACAGTTTTTCTTGAAAAAACGATGTTAAATATCACTTTTTCACATTTAATGTTATTATAAATATTAAAGAATTATTTATTCTCTATACGATTTGAATGCATTTTATACTTCATATTAAATGGACATAGAATTAAAAAATTATAAAGACATTAAATATCATGTATATTAGTCAGCTTTGCTATAACTCTGGAAACAGCTGCTACATTAAGAAAATAGAAAATTCTGATTGAAAGGTGTCAGTGTCAAGTGCAGTTGACAGTATGTTTATGTTATAATTTTACTGGAAATATAGGAGCTTTTGTTAGAAACTTTCTGTTTTGAATTTGTATAAAATACATGCAACTGCCTTAAGGTAATGTACAAGAAATATAATCTTTTTCAAGGAACTTTCTGTATGACATTTATACAAAATATATAGAACTGACGGAAGGTAATGTGCTGGCCACATCAGATTTTTTTTGTTGTGAATGATATGTACTTTAATTGACACTAGTGACATTGACAAGTTAAAAAGCATTTGTGAGTAATTGTTAACACCTTTAATTTTTAATTTAGATTGCGAAGAAATGATATAAAGTATTTTCCCACTAAAATCGAACAGCAGGCTAAATCAGTCCACTCTCCTGCCATTGTTCGATGCGATATAGAACTAGACATCTCTAATTTCCTCCCATTTTGTTTGTCTCTCGTTGAAAGTTCCCGAATAGAAAATAGAAACATTAAATAAAGTTTGACGTGAATATATCCCACATTAGTTCCACATCTGCACGCTAATATACAATTGGATAATTTGTTTCAAACTTCCCGAAGATTCGAACGAATGTGGACGGAAAATTTCGCGATATTTCCACTTGGGTTATAATTGTTGAAACCGATTTCAAGTTTTATTGTTCCGCAACTTTCATAAATAGTTTTATCACTTGAATGCATTTGCATTTACGTCAGTTCAGTTGTACGTGAGAGTACGTGCCAAACTATGTATTTATAGTTAACTGAAATGTTGCAGGAATTATAATAGAAACTGTTGAGGCTGTGGAGGTATTTACCTAACAATATACAGTGTTTATTAAGACACACTTTGTTCATTCTGTTCCTTACAATAAGTTTTAAATGATGGAAATTAAAAATCAAAATTTGTCCTACACATACAATAGGTTTGTTCGTTTCGCACCCTTGCGTCTACGCAGGCTCGGATTAGCATTTCTTTACGCCCTAGGCCAAAATTAAAGACTGCACTCCTCCTCTCCCCTTACCCTTTCCATATATACTGAGTTTTAATAATGCTTGATTTCATTAAATTCTTGTTCTAGGGTAAATGTGGGTTAGTTGCCTACATGGGATAGTAGCCTCACTGCGTATAATTTCTGATAAATATAATAGAGTGCGCTCCAAACGTAGTTGTAGATGCATTAATCAGTGTGCAACCTTATTCAAGTATCATATATAGTCTGGAGAACAGCTGTGCTGCAAGAAATAAAAAAAATTGGCCGAATTTTTATAAGAACGTGAATTCGTCAGTACGGTAGGTTTGAAACTAAGCTTTTACATTTGCACTATTGCATGAATAATAAATTTTTGTGATTAGTTTGTCAAAGTATATTCTAACATATTTATTAAGACTTCTTTGAACATGATTTAGTCACATACGCTTCAGAAATTCAATGGGGCGTCTATACCCCGAAAAAAGGATAGACGCCCCACTAATTTTGTTGTATAAATGCCCCAATATATTACATCTTTTTTAAGCGTAATAGTCTATTTAATATATTTCTTTTTATTTAAAATGAGTAAAATATGACAATATATAGTAATTCGAATTTTTATTTACTTATTTAGATTGCAATGCCACGAAAGTACAAGCGAAAAGAAGATACACCAAAGCGGGGACAGTGGAGTGAAGAAAATTTAAGAACTGCAGTAGAAAATATTAAAACCAAAAATATGAGCATCAATTTCGCAAGCAAAGTATTTAGCATTCCTTCATGCACCACATTGTAATGAATGTGGAAAAATAATCAAACGCGATGCCGTTACAATAAAATTAAATATATAATTAATCAGTACAAATCGTACTGAACGAATCTGTGTAATCTATTATGTATCGTTTTTTGACGCGCATATCTAATTTCATATATTGTTTATAATCACATAATATAATAAATATATATTTTGTTTATTTTGATACATGTGCCTATATTATTAAATTTACCTCTGCAACTATCCTCTACATTGGTCAACTATACTCTACGGTAAGGCATAAATCCCACATAGGTGGGCATCTATACTACAATGGGTATTCAACTTTACATTAAATTTATAGGGTAACTATGAACAATAATGATTTTTAAATCATATTTTTTGTAAAATAAGGTTCTGCTAAATACAGTAGCAACAACGTAATTTAAAAATAACTAACCTATACCTTTTTAGAGCGAATTTTCCTTAGGTAGGGCATACATCCCACAATTACCCTATATCGGTGCCTTTATGAGTCTATAAACGCACTGAAAACATGTTAAGAACTGTTTTTGGAGCTTTTCGTTTTCTAGAGATGATATGACTAACTGCTTTTAAAACCAGTGGCGTATTCAGCGGGGGGCTTAGGGGGCTTAAGCCCCCCCTTTAAAGTCCAGTGAATTGAATATAAGTTCTATTTAAATTAATCATTTTCTACATTTTTTACATTAAAATATTTGAAAAAGAAGTACAATGTCGATATATATAATATAATATAAAAATATAAAAATTTACCTATTCATGCAGAGGAAATTTTTAATTTAATTATCGTTAAATGTTAGAAGCCAATCATTCATTTTTCGCTTGAATGTAGTGCGTACGTGGTGCTTAATAGTTATTAACTTCATTAGGCCGATATAAAGCAAATAATGGAAGAGGCTGACTTTAACAGTAGTGTCCATTATAAATCTTAAGGGCCGGCGGCTGTTAAGGATACCTTTTTACTTTTGTTTTTAGTTATGGTAATTCATAGTGACGGTATGGTATCAGGAAAATGTATATTCTTCTGTTCACAGTGATTTTTTTTTCATTAATAAAGAATGAACAAACTGTGATCTTTTATTTGATTTTATTATGTTCATTCTACAGTTAACCATCTTTATTTTCAATTCAGAATAGACCAGAAAAGTGTAACGGTCAAATTTAGGCGCCAAATTCAAACTCAGTTCATAACGCTGAGAACATAATTTTAATCGCCGTGTATTTCTTACCAAGGAAATTTTACCTCAACTTTAAAGGCCGAGAAATCTCATAAAAGTAAATCTCTTATGCAAAACATTATATGTACCACCTACAATGATTCTTAATCTCCAGATTCGTACAATAATATTCACATGAACTGTGCACAGTTTATAATTATTTAAATAAAAATACAACACTACAAAGTCAATGAACGTATATCGCGATTGGTGCTACAACTTCGGTACGCAGCCAATCGCAGCTTAGCTTGTGTTGCACTTGACGAATTTATAGGCGGGTAAAGGACTATCCATAACATACGGAATTTTAACTTACACGTAATATTTTATTTTCTAATAATTTTTTTACTCTACCTTTTCTAGGATTTTAAACAGTTGCAATCTATTAGTGAATAAACAAACTATCAAATCCTTAACAAGAGCTGCTTCATTTCTTTTACAAAATATCTTTTTTTTTTGCGGTAAAATCACACTTCCATAAGAAACCTATACTAGGGAATTCAAACTATAAACTCGCGCCAAAAGCGCTTACTTTTCTGGTCTATTCTTTGAAAATATAATTTACATATTACGCAACTAGGCGGAGGCGGTGAACAATATACCTATACGTATAAATAATAGGTACATGGCAGCCCCCCCCCCTTACCATGAGTCCTGGATACGCCACTGTTTAAAACTGATACATAAATGACATATCAACATCAATTTGCTGTCAGTCAACAAAGAATTCTCATCCCTGAAGTCCAATTTGCTAGCGGGAAGTGCTACCAACGTAACTAATTTTACAAGTCGCGAATCTGGGGAACCGGGTTCGATCCCGACCGACGCCAAATATTTCCAATTTTAAATGGCGCAAAAATAACCCCTGTGGTGCACTCTCCACGCCAGCAATGAGTGCCCGTGAGGTGACGCCTGGTAAACGCCCGCACGATACAAATATGTCATCATCATTACCGATACGTGCATACAAATCAGATTGGCACACCCAGCAATGGTAATATGCCGTGATGATATATTTATTTTATTTTATTTTTTATTTATTAAAAATCTAAGAGAATTATAAAATTACCCCAAAAGAAAAAATAATAGAAAAACATGTTTCATAAGAACTGTGATCGCACTCGTCCTTTGTAAAACTCACCGCGAAGCGGCTCGTTTTCCAAAGTTGGACTCGTGGGTTAACAGATTGCCTTACGGAATTTGTTTTTCAATATACGTACTATTATCAGTCATGAATGATATATTTACCATCTTTGTATAAGTAGCTAAATACTACAACTTTTATTTTGCTTCTCTATCTCTCGAATGATACGCATGTAAACAATAATTTTGGACTTATTCGATGCAGATTTTAATTCTGAACAGTTTTCGTATTTATACTTTCATTCTAAAATTCATAGGGCAGAAATTACAGTCATTAAAATTTTACCATTGTATTTGCTAAGATTCATAAGTAGCCACCCGGTATATAAATATTAGAATTATTTAAAATCTTCGACAACTCTGTCATAGCTCAACAGGATTTACCAATCACTCTACTATACTGATTTTGTATAATTAAAGCAAATGTGACTGTTTACGTTGTCTAGTAACTGCAGGCACTTTTCTCTTTCCGTTTTTCCATTTATTCAACTACTCGATGTGCGCCCCCTCCGGGCCTACGCCCTAGAACATGGCCCAGGTTGGCCTTATGAGTAATCCAGGCCTGCGTCTACGGTTTACTACCGTGCCCATATACTTTGTATGGAGGCAGCAGTAAACCGTAGACGCAAAGTAGCGAAACGAACAGACCTAATATCGTAAAAACAGTAAAAGTTGAGGTACCCTAAAACATTATTAAAAAGACCGAATACAAATTCACAGAACTTATAAGTAGGTCCTCCTCCAAAGTAACAAATTAAAAAATTGAATTAATATTAAAATAATTGTATGATAGCGACTATCAAAGTTTTAAAAAAGTTATTAGTCTTAAAATATTCGAGTGTATAATGCCCCTAACATCTACTCTATTTCAAATTTTTGCTACTTTCAGATCTTCAGCTATTGACTTTTTGGAATCTATTTTCAAGTAAATAAATGCGAAAATAAATATAGTAAAACAACTAAAGTAAATATAAATATATATACCGGGTGTCCTGGGCCACCCGACACATAGGGAATTAACATGGGAAATTAGTTAATTGTGAATAGTATCTCTTCAGTGCAAGATTTTTAAGTTCAAATTTTGTATGCTTATCCAGGGATACTAATTCTATTGATTATATTTGAAATCAGTTAATTTACATGTGTAATATTAGATAAAATTAAGAAAAATTGTAGAATTCCGAGGATTATTCTTCGTATCCCGAAAAAAATAGTTTCCAAGCAACGGTTCAGATAGTATGGTGGTAGCGAGTGCGCTTGGTAATAATAATAATATTTTTTTTTAATTTTTACTTTTCAAAATAATTTTTATTATTAATAAATATTTTTAATCTTTGATTATTATTTAAATAATACAAATACAATAGCACGAATAAAAAAATTCCAACAAATATTCAAAATGACCGTCATTTTGTATTAAGCAAAATCTGAGACGATTATAACATTGTTGAAATAAGGCTGCAATAATTTCTTTTTGCCTTTTTAATATCTTCTAAAGTGGTCAATTCATAATGGCCGTAATTTTTTTATTTTAAATGACCCAAAAGAAAAAATCTAAGGGGCAGGAGATCTTCTAGGCCATTAATTGATCAATTTAAACAAATCCAAAAATATTTATTGTAATTAGTGTGATTCAGATTTTACAAAATATAATTTATGATTGAAATAATGTTTATATTTTATTAAATATGAATAAAAGATTAAATACATATTAATGACAAAAATTATTTTAAAAAGTGGAAAATAAAAAAATATATTTGCGCCCGACTGGTTCCGAACAGGCACCGGACAGCTAAATGAATGTGCTAAAACACTATCATAGTTCCAGGAAGCAAACTGTAGAGGCGCGACAGTGCTTAAATTTTAGGAAAATGGATTAAGTCACCTTTGAGTTCAAAACATTTTGCAATATTTTAAATTGTAAAGTCACATAAGTCATCACACATGTCATTGAACGTATGCTTTAACATCTTTAATTATTTGGTAATTCAATTTGTAATAGTTTATAGTTTTAGTTATAATACCAGTAGTGATTAATTTCATGATTTCTCCAGTTTTAAAGTGTATTAACTGTGTTTATTTTTTGACGTAATATGGAATTGAAATTTAATAAGTTGATGAACATTCGTTGTGCTGTTTGATATAAAGTGCAGAGCAAAGAAGCAAAGAGACGTTTACTTTTATATTTAATGATGAAATGTACCATTTCCAATATCCTTTAACTTACATATAAACAAATATTAAAATAGAAGTGTATGTCTAACTGACAAGTAATTTTAAATTTATTTAGAAATGAATTTAAAATCTGTAGTTGAGGTGATCCGTGGTTCCGAAACCGACTCTACAAATTTTGTTTATTTCCAAGCGCACACGCTACGATTATGCTATTTGAACTGTTGCTTAGGAACTATTTTCTCCGGAATATGAACAACAATTCTGGAAATTCGATAATTTTTCTTAATTTCTTCTAGTATTGTAACGATATCTTCATCCTTTTATTAATTCATTTTCGTAATATAAATGTTAGTTTTCCCAACTATATACTAACAAAGCCCTGATGATGGTTTGTTAGGAACCGAAACGTCGCATTGTGAATTAAATGACAATTTAATAAAATAATTCTACCTAGACTGCATCTCCAATAATTCTTTTTCTCTAACATCATACCAACAGTCAAGAAATACCAGTAATTATATTAAAAATCTTATTTATTCTATATGTGCAATTACTCAGAATCAATTAAGGTATTAACATAATTATCAGACAAAGACTATTGAAAGTTTTTTTTACATATCTCATCAAATGCACAAAATTTATTCTAGATTATTATTAAGACAAATAATACTTGTAATTATGTGATTTTTCTACCTTTTCTGCTGTTGTGTTCTCTGGTTAACTCGAAGATTTTGTCGGCTTCCAAGTTCAGGCCACCACAAAACACTGCAAAAATAAAATAAAAATATGTTAAACAATAAAAATTTACATTTTAGTTTTGTTTAAATAATGATCATCAATGTTTTATATACCTCAGAAATATGTTTCTAGTTATTTGTACATAACCCAAAAAATTAACAGTTTTCCAATATGAAATTTATATCACTAGAAACAGAATTAAATTCTCTATATGATATTCTACATTGGGCAATTCATTTTCACATATTTGCAATGAATTTTGATAAAAGAACAACTACCTACATTCGTTCACAATAAAAGCATAGGATTGACTGGACAAAGCCGGCTCTGAATCTTCGTTACGAAATACGAGAATCGACAAGCCTACTACGATAAAAGAAATTAATTTTATACATATAATTTTAACATTGGCAATGTTTTAAAAAGTATTATAAAGAAATAAAATTGAAAAATTATACTAAAAATTGATACATTGGTAGATATTTATATTTAAATTTATTAAATGTATAATATTGATTAATATGAATGGTCTAATAAAAATAATTTATATTGTATTATTTATGTTACTAAAATATAGTTTAAAACAATTGACCTAGTTGTTTTAGTTCCTTGGCCCAATAAATTTTGAATAGATGATTCAATTCTTTGCTTCAGTAGGCCAAAACATTCTGGCGTTTAAATAAAAAATCTGGTGTGGCCAACACAATACCTCCCGCCATTTACAGCCTTCGTCACAAAAAAGATTAAGTTAATCCTTATTTTTGAATTAACGAATTTTACTCTAATTTTGATAGTTTATTTTTTAAAATATAGTCTAATCTAATCCAAGTAACAACCTATTTTTAAACCCTTCAACAGGAATAAATCCCAAATTACACAGTGGGTTCACATTCACACATATCCATCCCTTAGTGGGATTCGAACCCAGAGCCCCGAGGGCAGTCATGACATGAGGCGTTGTTCTAACCATTGAGCTACCGAAGCTATAATAAAATGAAGATTAAATTTTAAATACCGGGATAGAATAATCCAAAAATGAGGATTAGCTTAAAAAAATTTGTGAATCGTTAATTTTTATTAATCTAAATACGTTTCTACATATTTTCTTATGCTGGAAACTGTATTAAATTCCTTTTCTATTGTTCTATTTGCTTTTTTCTTTTTAAAACGTTACTAATATTATTTTGAAATGAATAGTTCTTTGATAGTGACATTTATCTATCAGTTACATACATTTGAATAACTGCGTTTTGTTTGTTTAAAGCGTAGGCTCTGGGATTTATAAATTTTATAAATTTATCCATAAAATATATAGAAAAAGTATTAATGCAAATCTATAGAAAATTTAATAATCTTAAATTTTTATAACTAATCTTGAAAAAATGACATTTAAAGGTATTTTTCGAAGAAAAACTATTTTGAGCTTCTAGTAAAGTGCCATTTCCGGTTATCCGATTTTCACCAAAAACTATTGGGCTCTTTACATTACAGAAAAAGTTCGAAATACAAGGTTTCAAATTTTTTTGAATGATAATATTTGAGTTAGAGTGGAGGATCCACATACATATATATACATACATACACACAGACATCATCATGAAAATGTTAAAATTGGATTCTAGGGACTTTAAAACGTGGTCATTTACCAAAATCTCGACATGCGATTTTTAGCACGATCTCTATACCTCCCTTACCAAGGGCAGCGGGAGGTAAAAATGGTAGAATTGTGCATATCAAAATCCAAAGTTTAATGATACATTTTTTAAATTGTATTTTTTCAACGTGAATGAGATTGTAATTGACTCCAATTTGACTCTATATAATATAATAACAAGTGTGGTTACACACCCGATCATTGATCAATTCAGGCTTTCAGCTACATTTCAGAACAAACGCAAATAATTATCCCCATATTGGACTTATACCTCCAGTTTAGATTCAGTTTGTTTACAATTATGGAGCTGAATGTGTTTATTTCATGAACATTTTCACTAATAATCTATACATTAAATACATAATTTGTGATGAAATTAATACGTAATTACTACTCAATAAACATTTTCCTAAAATAGATTATTGAACTAATAATAATAAGGGTAATAGAAATTTATTCGCCGAGCGTGTCAAAATTCTACGCGGCCAATATGAATGAAACCTGTATCTGCTTTTGTATCTTTAAAATCTACTGTAAATTGAAATCAAGCGGATTTGAGATTTTCCCCTCTACTGTCGAAATTTACTTTGTTAAAGCGATTTTGTAAATTCTATCGCGATCGGTGCTTCTAATTTGATTACGAATTCGGCTTAAATTTAAAGGAAATACAAAATTAACTGAAAATAATTCATTTATATATATATATATATATATATATATATATATATATATATATATATATATATATATATATATATATATATATATACATATGGTTTTAACATTTTTAACATTCTGATTCTGTCGGTTAGAGATGTTTTGTAGCTTCATAACGTGTCGTAGAACAGAACAGAATATTGCATAGTTTTTTTTTATAATTAATTTTAAAAGTTTACTAACAAGAAAACATTATGAAGCAAGCGACGTTCGAAATCTATATCTATAGATTGTAATCGGCTGGTCTCTGTAACATATAGTGTCATCTATGTTTAAAAGTTGTAATTGTTTAGATTTGTATAAAATATCGATGACAAGATATAAATTGTACAGACACTACAGACTGTACATAGCGTTAACACTGAGCAGTATATATTTTGTAATGGCGATTTAAAAACGTGTGTGTGATAGTGCCTTTTATTTCATATTTAAGGTTAATCATTATAAAATATCAAGAAATACTACATTCTCGGGCAGTCGTTTTCAAATCTGCCCCACATGGCTGGATTTCTATCTCCAGTAGATTTCAAAGTTACAAAATCAGACCCCTGACACTCCTGACATTATACACCTCCTTACAGATTGTGGTACCAACATAATAAAAAAAAGAAAACATCCGAAATTCAAAAATTCTTGCTTCTTTTGGTCAAATCTCTTACAGCAATGCTGCCGTAATTTGGCAAAGGGTATAATCTGATTTGCACAAAGTTTGCAGTAAATAATTTAGTGTTTGCTTGTAGCCACTTTGTGTTATGTGTTATAAACTATATAAGTAATAAATTTATTGGTATTACTTGACTGTTGGGATGATGAGAAATAATTGGAGATGCAGTCGTGGTAAACATTGTTTATTAAGTAGTAATTTAATTAACTCAGAGATAGTTAAAGTACAGTTGGAAAATAAAATCATTACATTACAAAATCAAAAATCTGATGTGGCCAATACAATAGCTCCGACCATTTACAACCCAAGTCACAAAAAAGATTAAGCTGATCCTTATTTTTGGATTAGCGAATTTGAATCTAAGAAATATAGTCTTATCTAATCCAAGTAACTACCTTCTAATTTGACATTTAACGCTGACATTTTAATTATAAATGAGTAATAAAGTGAAAATGGCTAATACAGACTACACTTAAGCTAAGTCGGACAGTTTACCGAAAGTCGATAACTGAATGTTTTACTCTCGCCGAAATAAGGGGTGTTAAAGAGTTAAGGCAAAATAAAATGTAAAAACCCAACCATTAACTCTTCGACCTACTGCTTCCAGCCACAATTTTCGTTTCTTCGCATCTTTTAGCATATTTATAAATTTAATAGCAGCTTTGCTCCTAGCAGCATTTTTGCAAGAAAGCACAATACTATACTGTAAATTACTCATTTTATGTTGAATTTTATATTATCTAACACCAACCAAACTCAAAACTTTGAGACTTGTTTGACAACTATGACAATATATTTATCATAACACTTTTAACAAAACACAAAGAAATGACACTATAAAGGGACAAATTGGAACCGATGAAGATGTATGTTCTGTGACGTCACATTCGCATGGAGTGTGATGCTGTTGTCTGATTGGTCCATTCACAAATGAAAAAGTCTAGTGGAACTCTCCTTTAGGAAGCCAAACGTATTCGAATGCAAATAAAGCGAAACAAACGTATACCATTGGAGGTATGGGGTCTCGTGGCCGGGTGCCTCAGTGTCAGGTCGCGAATCTGGGGAACCGGGTTCGATCCCGGCTGACGCCAAATATCTCGAATTTTAAATGGCACAAAATTGACCCCTGTGGTGCACTCTCCGCTCCAGCAATGAGTTCCCGTGAGGTGACGCCAGGTAAACACCCGCACGGTACAAATATGTCATCATCATTACCGAAATCTGCGTACAAAGCAGATTGGCACACCCAGCAATGGTTATTTATTTATAGAATAGAATTTTTGAAACGTATACGTTTAGACACTATAGGCGGTGTGCACAAAAGTAGTCAGCGCCGACAGCGGACAAAAAAGACAAAATGGTTACTCATTGAAACATATAGCAAGGTTATGTTTTATGTCAAAATAATTTTGCAATTTCTATTTTATAAAATATTTGCAATAAATGCGAATGATAGGACGTCAAATATTATGTGATGCAGTGGGGAATGTAATAATTCTTACAAAATTACCGATTGAAGTATCAAATTTTATAAATTTCCTAGAAGATTAATGAGGAATAGATGTTTAAGAAAATAGCTTTTCAACAGATACCTTCTATTAACATGAAAAATGCTATTAGGTATACATATTTCCTTATTGTAAACGATACTTATCGTATGAATAAAATTCCAGCAATGGTCGTATGAATGCAATAATGAATTATATAATACAAGAAGCAGAAAATTGTCTTAAAATTATATAATACTTGCAGTTATGTGAAATAGATGTCTATTTTTGACATAATTCGTCTATTTATTATATATTTTGTACATGTAATGTTAATGTTAAAGGTAGAAATTCACATGGTTCGTATTTTCTTCTCCGAGCTTGTGCAACTGATTCCACTTAGAGCCTGGTATATTTTCAATGAAGAATCTTCTTCATTTATTGCGAATATAAAAGAAAGATGCTAACTTCATACACGATATCGTGATATGTAGAAATTTTCTTCTTTCCAATCATTCAAGTTTCAAATTAATCTCAATTTCCATGTATTGTGCATCTTGTAACATTTAACTAATATTATAAATTATAATATAAATTTAAATATGATATATTATGAGACTTTTTTGAATTAGTCACATCACATATATAGCATTTTAAATATTTCACTTTCTCGAAATGTCAAAATTGATTCGGTAACCAAAAATGCCAATCGCCTATACGTTCATGAACGTATACGAATGCAAACGAATGATATGGAGAATTGAGACACAGACCACGTGCCTTCTCAAAATATTATCCAAATTTCAAAAATTAATTGTAAAATATCTAATGCATATTTGGTGATATTTTTAAATTTGAGGCTATTTAAGTAATGATATCTTTTTAAATTGAATACTTAGAAGGCATATAAAAATTCCTGCAACAGCCCTCTTCAGATGTTTAAGAATTCCTAGGGTTGCTGAATAAAAGCGATATAGAATCCGATCACACGATTTGAAAAACCCTATATTTACCGCATCGTTCCATTTGACGATAATATCTTAATTAAAATACAACAAATACATCAAACAATCTGTATTTAAATCTAATAATGACTATTCTTCAAACAAACTCTTTCTGACAGCTGCTTCTCTCCAGGAAAATTCCTTTTGATCTCATTGTGCTCATATTGATAATTACAGCGGAACAGTGGCGTCCCCAGCGTCGCTGAAATGAACGACGCCGAGCGTTTAGCTGTTCGACCATGGCAAGACGCGATGTTCTGAAGCCATTCGCGGAGTACTTGATCTCATTAGCATTGCAGCAACCAATTATACATTTATGAAAGTGGAACATGGAACAGTTGGCTTCGATTGTACTGCACTTGTTTTCAGAACAAAGAAACTCGGATCGAGTTTATAACAATTATTTTTCAATATTCTATAAAAATTTCGTTTTGAAATGGAATATTATATTTATAATAATTTCAATAATATCACGATATCAGTGTATGATGTTAACATCTTTCTTTTATATTCGTAATAAATGAAGAATATTCTTCATTGAAAATATACAAGGCTCTAAATGGAATCAGTTGCACAAGCTCAGAAAAGAAAATACACGAGAAATACTAATCATGTGAACTTCTATCTTTAACATTAACATTACATGTACAAAATCTATAATAAATTGACGTATTATGTCAAAAATATACTTCTATTTCATACAACTTGTTCAAATATTAACTTGAAACACATTTTTATATAATTCATTACTGCAATCAGACGACCATTGTTGAAATTT
The DNA here is from genome assembly GCA_963082715.1 of Harpalus rubripes. NCBI lineage: Eukaryota > Metazoa > Arthropoda > Insecta > Coleoptera > Carabidae > Harpalus > Harpalus rubripes. Next base: position 6,251,875 of record OY720450.1, read on the forward strand.
TTTTCTTATGATAAGTATCTTTTACAATGAGAACATATGTATACCTAAAATAATTTTTCATATTAGTAGAAGAAAGAAAAGTTATTTTCTTATACATCTGTTCCTCATATAATCTTCTAGGCAATTTATAAAATTTGTTACTACAATCAGTAATTTTGTAAGAATTATTACATCCCCCACTGCATCACATAGTATTTGACGTATCATTCGCATTCATTGTAAATATTTTGTCAAATAGAAACTACAAAAGTATTCTGACATAAAACATAATCTTGCTATATTTCAATGAGTAACCATTCTGTTATTTTTGTCCGCTGTCGGCGCTGAGTACTTTTGTGCACACCGCCTATAGTCAAGTCTATGTTTTTGAATTTTAGAAAAAACAGTGAAGTGAAGAACATAAATTTTTCAGAAAGGCACTATTTATTGCGTTTCAACGCAATATTTAAATGAATTACTCTTATTTTTTCAGTTAAAATATTTGCATAAATATTTCATGTTGCACAAAAGTACTCAGCGCCGACAGCGGACAAAAATGTCAAAATGGTTACTCACTGAAACATAGCAAGGTTATGTTTTATGTCAGAATAATTTTGCAATTTCTATTTTATAAAATATTTGCAATGAATGAGAATGATAAAACGTCAAATATTATGTGATGCATTGGGGATGTAATAATTCTCACAAAATTACCGATTGAAGTATCAAATTTTATAAATTTCCTAAAAGATTATATGAGGAACAGATGTTTAAGAAAATAACTTTTTCTTCTACTAACATGAAAAATTCTTTTTGGTATACATATTTTCTCATTGTAAAAGATACTTATCGTATGAATAAAATTCCAACAATAGTCGTCTGATTGCAATAATGAATTATATAAAAATGTGTTTCTTAAGTTAATATTTGAACAAAATATAATACAAGAAGCAGAAAATTGTATTAAAATTGTATAATACTTACAGTTGTATGAAATAGACGTCTATTTTTGACATAATTCGCCTGTTTATTATAGATTTTGTACATGTAATATTAATGTTAAAGGTAGAAATTCACATGGTTCGTATTTTTCGTGTATTTTCTTTTCCGAGCTAGTACTACTGATTCCATTTAGAGTCTCGTATATTTTCAATGAAGAATCTTGTTCATTTATTGCGAATATAACAGAAAGATGCTAACATCATACACTGATATCGTCATATGTAGAAATTTTCTTCTTTCCAATCATTCAAGTTTTCCAACTTTTCAATCTCAATTTCCATGTATTGTGCATCGTGTAATATTTAACTAATAGTTTAAATTATAATATAAATTTAAATATGATAAAATGGTTTACAGAAATCACACATATTATGAGAAAAATTATATTTTCTGCCACAGTACCTTCGCTGGTATTTTGACTTTTTTGATTGTCACATCACATATATAGCATTTTAAATATTTTCTTTATTCATTTCAATATACTATGATGTATAATATTCATACACAATAGCAACAACTCAAAATAAAATTGTAAATTTCTCGAAATGTCAAAGTTGATTCGGTAATCAAAAATGCCAATGTAGCCGTTAGAGGCGCTGACGCTCTAAATGTGCACATCGCCTATACATACGAAATGCAATGAAGTTATCTGCAAGTAATGACGGCTCACAAATGACCATAAATGGTCATCTTTCGTGAATAATAGTTTAGCTCGTTTAGCTGTTGCGCCCTGTTTATCCAATCTTGGAGTTACATGTCTCAGTGATGTTATAAAATTTTCATCATTCTTCAATAACCATCTCCCCTAATAACATATTGAGTAACAAAAAATAAAAGCCGATCCTGTAAAATTGATACACGAATTCCGTGTGATCAGGGAATTTATGCAGGTCGACATCCTGCTCTCAAGGGCCGTAACAAGGGGAAATTATTATTTTATGGAAAGTTGGTCCGCGCGGCTAACGATTGCAGGGCAGAACTTACATCATGTATGCGCATAAATGATTTATCGGCCCGCCCGCCAAATACCGGAGACGAAGTGGGAAATTATACAGGGTAGAAATAATAAAGGGAGAAATGACACTCATTCGACACAATATCGGATAGAGATATTTCAAACTCGAGTTTTATTGAACCACTGACATATTGAAATTGAAGAGGAGGAGGAAGTTTTATTCACTCTCCTTCTTTTTGCAGATTCACAAGATAGAAATATTTGAGACATTTTCTTTATTAATGGCGTATTACTGTCTCAGAGAAAATATGATATATACAGGATGTTAATTAAAAAGTGGGCCTTACGCGTTTAACGTGCGAAATTCGTTTTTCTTGTCCAAAACTTCCCATTTAATTTAAGAAAAAAATGTTTCAAATAAATGTTGTATTTTAGTAACCTGTCAAATCCAATCTGAAATTTTATAAATTTTGTCATTTCTAGTGATAGTCATGGAATTTAAACAAAATTACAAAGAAATGTACATCTTTTGAACTGTCAGAAATTCAACTTTCAAATAATTATATTCTACACCTGTCCCTAAAAATTATTTTGTTTTTACCTTCCGTCACCTTTAGGTAAGGAAGGTATGGTCTTTGGTCAAAAAATTCGATGGTGAGTTTTTAATCAATAACGTCTTAGGGTCCCTAGAATACGATTTTACTATTTTTACGATAATGTCTGTATATTGGTATGTGTGTGGGTGTGAATAACAAAAATTTAGAGAAAAATTTCATCTACGATAACTCCACTACAATTTCATAAATTATAATTCTTCCGTATTCTTCTTCGTTACGTCCATATGAAGAGCTGATTACATTTTGGTTACAATTGGTCAACCGGAAGTAGAGCTGGGCACGATCACGCGGGTCACGTCGTGATCCATCGTGATCCGACAAAATCACGATGGATCACGACGTGACCCGCGTGATCGTGAATATAATTCAAATTTTGCGTCGTGATTGGACATGAGCGTGAGGTACTAAAAAATTATCGTGCGTGATCAGGCGTGATTGAAATTTAATCGAGCGTGAGTACAAGTTTTTTTCTATTTTTTATTTAAAAAATTGTCAATTTCCATGTTTTACTTTACATTCTTGTTATTATTATTATGGCCAAATATGTCATCAACAGTATTTTTTTTGCATAAAAATAGTGTTATTGTTGTGCCCATAATTGTATACACAGTTGCTCCGATTTCACTAAAGATATACAAATCGTTAAGCCCGTTTGACACGATCATAATTTTGTTAACAAATTTGTTACCAAATTTATAATGATATTTGTGATGGAATAGAACAACTTATTTGTCCATAAACATTGAAACCAATTTGTTACCTAACTTATTACCAATTTACTAACAAATTTGATAACAGCTTATGACCGTGTTAAGGCCTGTGTCCACGATGCTAGAAATCGTTCCGAGTTCTCGATCACATTTTTTGATCATAAACATTGAACTTGTATGACTACAGATGTCAGGTTGGTCGAATTTATGAAGTTAGTTTCAGCCATTTCTACCAGTACTAAAAACTAATAAAAATAAAAAATAAAAATTATGCCGGCAGTAAATAAATTAAATTTTTACAACGAATATATTAATTTATTTATCTGTAATTATTTATAATCAATATCAAAAATGAGTAAAATTAAGTAATATTTTATAACATTATCATTATCAAGCTTATCAAACAACAAACGTCAAGATTTTAAATTGGTAACAGTTATATGAAATTAGCAACAAAAATGGGACAAAACGCATTTTTCCATTCTAGTTTTCTATTCGATTTTTGCGTCCGAGTTGGTAGTGTCCACGATCAGAGATATCGAATTGCGAACTATATCCGAGAACTCAGATCGATTTCTAGGATCGTGGACACAGGCCTTTATACAGGCTTAAATGTACATAGAAACAATTACGTGACACGAACGTGACCCGCCGGGCGTGATCGGGCGTGAGTGCCAAAATAAAATCGTGAGCGTGAGTGATCGTGAATCAAACATAAAAAGTCGTGCGTGATTGGTCGTGATTACATTTTTAGTTCCGTGAGCGTGCGTGATCGTGAACAAAAAGTTACTCACGCGCCCACCTCTAACCGGAAGTAACCTCATTTGAAAATTTTAAGTTTTTCTTGAAAAAACTATGTTAAATATCATTTTTTCACATTTAATGTTATTATAAATATTAATGAATATTTTATTCTCTATGCGATTTGACTGCATTTCATACTTAATATTAAACGGATATAGAGTTAAAAAATAAAGAAATTAAATTTCATAAAGTAGCCATAGCTATGAAAACAGCTACTATATTAAGAATGCGATATTTCGCTACCGAAAATCGGTCACTTTAATATGTTAAGAGTGAAGAATATTTGTTGTATGATGTCAGGTTATTAAGAATGTTGTTGAAGAGAGAGTGATTATTTTTGTGGTTGATGTTATTATTGTTTCGGGTTTGTGCTAACCCACTAAGTGGGAAATGCGTGATTTTATGTATGTATGTATGTATGTAACAACTAACAATCGTAGTAAGTGCAAGAAAGTGCGCACTCAGTAAGGTTTAGTTCACGTAAAACTCAGCTAGTGCGCACTGATTATATAAATGGAATACGAGTTCAGCATTTGGTGCAAAAAAATTGCACTAAATATATGAATGGAAAACAAGTTACGACGTGCATTTTAAAACGATACTCGATTTTAACAATACTGTCGCTGTAACGTAAGTTCATTTATTATTTCGGATATATTAACTTGATACATAGTTGTGCATATAACGTTATTTTATGGCATTGGGGCTAAATCTGGACTGTAGGGTGGATATTAAATTTCGTGAAAGCTTTAGAAAAATCAGCCTAAAAGGGAGAAGTCAAGGCAGGCATCTTGCAGTAAATAACTCGACCAACAATGAACAATAGAGTTGCAAAGATTACAACATTGCAACTGCAACAAAATAATTACGCTTATATCTCAGCAAAACTTTGCATCTTGTAATCATAAACGTTGCATTAGTTGAAGTAACTTTGAATGTGAGTTTTACGAGGACTTCATCTCATTCTCCATTTCTGTAGGAGTTGTTTCTAAAGATGCTGACTTAACTTGTTGCAGAGTCTCGCCATGAAAATGAGCAAAGTGGGGAACCAAACGAATTCACAGGACCCGCAGGCCGTAAACTCGCGCGTGTTCGTGGGAAACCTCAACACCTTCCAGTGCTCCAAGAATGACGTGGAGCGCATGTTCCAGAGATATGGACGCCTTGCTGGTGAGTCGAGAAAGAATAAGTTTTTGCGAAATTAGGCCGATAGCGAAACATTTATGGTCGAAATAATACATAAGAGGTCGTTAATATGGTTACGGGCCATCTGTCGCAAGAAGTTTGTTTATATACTAAACAATATCTAAATATTAAATTTGAAAAACTAGCTGGTTTATGATGGATTTAATTTACAAATTTAGATTTACGAATTTACATTTATAAATATAAAAATAAATAAATAAATATATCATCAGGGCATATTACCCATTGCTGGGTGTGCCAGTCTGCTTTGTACGCAGATATTGGTAATGATAAATAAATAATAATAATAATAATAACTTATAAATAAATTGTACATATCTGCTTTTACAGGTTCATGATGAATTTAAGAAATTTATGATTTAGAATTTACATTTAATATATCACCATATTTTATATTCTAAATGTAAATTTGTAAATGCGTCCAATCATTTCAGAGGATTTTTGGTGGGGAAAATGACAGTTTCAAGTGACAGTTGAAAGATTTTACTTTTGATTTGACAAACGGATTCTGTAAATATGGATATATTATTAATATTATCTGTAGAACAATACAGATTGATTTTGATAAAAGTGATAAATGTCATATAACTGTCATCCCATCTGTGTCATACCCCGTAACCCAATATAAGTATTTGGGTATATGGCATATCTTTAAATTCACTATAAACGAACAAGGTAAGTCGTAAATTTCAAATCTAAATTTATAAATTAAATCCATCATAAACCAGCCATTATTATTTTAATAGCATCAAAATTAAAAATATCACAAAATAGATATTTTAAAAATAATTAAAAATTAAAATATACATTATTTATATATTTTTGTACAAGTTTGAAATAGATAAATTTATAATGAATACAATTACATATTTCAACAAAATACCTCCCGCCATTTACATCCCGAGTCACAAAAAAGATTAAGTTAACCCTCATTTTTGGATTAGCGAATTTTACTCTAATTTTGCCAGTTTATTTCTTAAAATATAGTCTATTCTAATCCAAGTAACTACCTTTTTTTAAACCCCTCAACAGGATTAAATCCCAATTACAGACTGGGTTCACATTCAAACACATCCATGTCCTTAGTGGGATTCAAACCCAGAGCCCCGAGGGCACTTATGACATGAGCCGTTGATCTAACCATTGTGCCACCGGAGCTATAATACAATGAAGATTAAATTTTAAATAACGGGATAGAATAGAATTCACTAATCCAAAAATGAGGATTAGCTTAAACTTTTTTGTGCATCGTTAATTTTTATTAATCTAAATTCATACCTACAATGTTTACTTATGCTGAATCGAATTCCTTTTCTATTGTTCTATTTACTTTTAAAACGTTACTAATATTATTTTGAAATGATTAGTTCTTTGATAGTGACATTTATCTGTCAGTTACATACTGTAACGTTTTTATTTATCTGGGTGAAGTGTAAATATAAGACAATTATTATTAATTAAAATTAAGTGTTTATTATACTATAATGAAAGTTACTATTACTATTAAACAAATATTAAAAACTAATTAAGACTAAATCTGCAATTAACTATATAACACTAACACTGACACTATTTATTTAACCAATTAACACTACTATTTATTTCCACGATATTATTTATTTCACTACGCGTTCCAATCTTAGACTGCCGGTCTGTTGCAGATTCTTGTAGACTGTTTACGCGATATTTATATCACTATATTTATATCACTATATACTTATAGCATGTTCAACTGTCCGCCTACCGACCTCTACAGCGTCTATATACTCAACTGACTCAACAGCGTCTGTATATTCAACTGCTCGGACAGAAGTCACCTCTTTCACCACACTATCTGTCTATTTATGTAACTCTCTGTCTTCCACAGCCTCCGTATCACCGACTTTCCGTATGCCACAATTCTTCAACACCAATGCCGAGTATTAGCTTCCACTTGCCGTTACTGTCCCCATATACCTAGCTTCCCAGAACTCTTCAACACTACCGAGTATTCTCTTTAACAGCTATCCCGGTATATCAGTAACTTTCCGACTCGCCGTTACTGTTCTTGCACACTATAGCTTCCCAATACTCGTCAACACTACCGAGTATTTACAACCACAGCTATCCCAATATTCCAGTAACTTCCCGAGTACCTACTCGACACCAACTACATACGCTCACTACGATACTGCTGTGCTTCTCACTAACACTTTACTCTCTAACACTCCATGTCAATGTCTCTATGACTCTGTTTGTAACTGACTGTCTAACCGCACTAATGTAAGTGTCTGTCCGTCTTCACTAATGGAACTGCACTATGTAAGTCAACCCCCGATCACACAACTAATATTGTGTGATCAGGGACTCCACTAAACTAAATAACTCTCGAGCATAGCTACGTCCCTTATATACAGCTGCCATTATTTTCTAGAACAGTCTAGAATATTCGAACACATAATAACAATGAACACAAAAGGTTCAGGCGACCGGAAGTAATTAAACACGTCGCGACCAGTCTGTTTACATCGGCCGGCTACTAGCGCGATTACGTCACCGCTATAAATAGACACTCGCTTACAGTGGCGGCGACGGCGGGCGTCCCATGTTACAATACATTTGAATAACTGCGTTTTATTTGTTTATAGCGTAGGCTCTGGGATTTAAGTTATAGATAATTTTATAAATTTATCCATAAAATATATGTAAAATATTAATGCAAATCTATAGAAAATTTAATAATCTTTAATTTTTATAATAACATTAATCTCGAATAAATAACATTTAAAGGGATTTTTCGAAGAAAAACTATTTTGAGCTTTTAGTAATGTGCCAATTCCGGTTATCCGATTTTCATCAAAATCTAATGGGCTCTTCCATTACAGAAAACGTTCGAAATACAAGGTTTCAAAAATTTCTGAATGATAGTATTTGAGTTAGAGTGGAGGATCCACACACACACACATATACACATACACACAGACATCATCGTAAAAATGTTAAAATTGGATTCTAAGGACCTTAAAACGTGGTCATTTACCAAAATCTCGATATGCCATTTTTAGCACGATCCCTATACCTCCCTTAGCAAGGGTAGCGGGAGGTAAAAAACTGGCACGTAAGTAGCCCATTACTGCAAAAATTTAAATGCAATTTCTCACTAAGTACGTTTTTTGACTGAGTCATTTTTAGTTGTAGAAAACACTGTCCATTGTTAAAAAGTTATTTTTAGCACAAATATTGATTTGGGTAATTTTTCCTTCTATAGAGATTACATTTTTAAAAGGCTTGGGCACATTAAAAAAATGTAAGGATACGAGCAATTACAAAGCAAATTTATTTTTGAGAATGAATGTATAATAGTTTGAATACATTGATAAAACATTTTCATTTATTAATTGTTTAACAAATGTTTTCACTATAATTCATGAGTCATTTACAACCATGTTCATATAATAGAGGCTTTTTGTAGTTGATCTCCAGTTTTTAACAATGTGATAAGATTCACATTCAAATTAAGGTTTTGATTGACGTTCTTAGAATCTCCTTTGACTGTTAGGGCTTTTTTGATCGCCTCAACGATGCTATTGAATTGACTTTTGTTCCATACATTTAGTGTTAATCCGTTTCTTCTTCGAATTAATTTACCCTCATCTTCAGCGAAAATATTCCCCACCAACAAAAATGCTGTTTGCATAAGTCTTTTCTCGTGTTCGGGTACTATTAGACCGTTATTCTCTATTACGGGTATATACTTTTCTGCAAGTTCCTGGAAATACAATAATGTATATTAATATAATATGTAGATATCAAATTTGAATCAAGTATAATGAGCCGGTTACACATTTTCGGTGTTTTTCTACACACTCATAAATAATGGTATAGTCTAGGACAACATATTTCGTAATATTACCTGAAGTTGTTAACAGTTTTTCTTGAATAAAATAGTTTCATTTTAATTTTAGAAATAAATGCTTCAAATAAGAGTTTTAGAGAATTAAATTCTGCGTCTAGCACATCAAGTATTATTAAATCAGCCCTTTGTATAAGCGAGATATGTAAATTTAAAACTTATATACTTTTTGGTTTTTGTAATGAAGCTTGCTATGGATTAGGACAAAAAATAACAAAATAATAAAAAATAGATGTTAATGTCAAATTACGTCAAATACGTGCAATTTTATAATTGAGTCTATGCTTCATCTTCATATTGGTCTTGCGTACAAGGAAGTCGTGTGGTGTCCACACCAGATTTTTTGTCATAAATCCATGGCTGCTTAGACAAAAAGCCCATATAAACTGTAACTTTGTAATTAATTTTTACGTTTATATGAAGAGGTAAAGAATAGTTTCACATGATTTAGAAGTTGCATTTAAATCTCTATAACTTTTATTTTAAGTATTTTTGCATAAAATAAATAGGTAACGTTTGCGCAAAGAAAAATTGATTTCCCATGCTAAACTCCTTTGTTTCACTTTTCGATTTACACCCTGTACGTACGTATCTCGCATAACTCAAAAACGGTAAGCTACGGCTTAAGTTGAAATTTTGTATTTAGGACTTTTATAACATTTAGTTGTGCACCTCCCTTTTTGGTCATTACATAATTTCCAGAAATGGTACTTTATTTGAAGCCTATAATAGATTTTAATGAAAAACTATATTAAAATATAATCCAAAACTTTTCAAATTTGGCATATAAGACTTTTATATCAATTGGAATTTTGGTTAAACAGGCTAATCGGAAGTGTTGTTAACAGTTTTTCTTGAATAAAATAGTTTCATTTTGATTTTATAAATAAATGCTTTAAATAAGAGTTTTAGAGAATTAAATTCTGCGTCTAATTATTAAATGCATATATGTATATAAGATAAATGTGACATATTTTAAAGGTACTAATAATACAGTGACCACGTACTGCATAATTTTTAAAATTTATCGTTTGTTGTACATGTTTTTGTAATAACATTTAAGTCTTATATAAAAATATCGTGAAATATTTTCTTTCAAATAATTCTTAATGTAAAGGGACCGACCCTGTCCTTGCCTGTTTGTATGATGTATTAGGGGTATGTAACCGCAAACTAAAGGTCCCCATTGTTGGTTTATAGATGCAATTGCTAAATCGTTTTACGACAAAGTGTTCTTGTAATATGCATTTTACTATAGCCCTTTCCGCTAAGCAATTGAAATTTTGACAGTTTGTGTATTGTGTGTTGTGAATTTTGTCTGATTGTATACATTAATATATTCCATCAAACAGTACGTTTATACATCTTCTAAATGAGTTTTTGCAGTGCTTTTATAGACCCATAAAAACACCGAAATAGAAAAAAAATTCTTACAGCATATCTATTTCATACTGACTTAAAATTCTTATATTATAATGCATTTCCAACTGGCCATTTACAACAAAAATTTTGATCCGTTGCTCTTGTTCACGTCGGGAGTGAATTATCTATACAAAAATGTTACAACATTACGGAATAAAACAAAATACTTACTCTTACTCTTGCGGTATTAATATCATTACTTTTCAATTCCTTTATAAATTCTGATGCTGCAATTGTTACTGTGGACACTTCTCCCATATTATCATTTAAATTTTGTAGTCCATTCAATATAATCTGACCGTCCATTCTATAATAAATCGAAACAATTGTTTAATATAAATCATAATAATGTCATTCACTAAAAATACAACTGCTTGGAAAGCACGTAAGTTGTAGCCTAATAAACATAAAATTGACAGTTGTTTGACAGCGCAGTACAATTATTATCGTATTTTGAATTCTTTTGTTGCATCAGTCGTAGAAAAAGTATAGTGTGTAACACATACGTAAAGTTTTTTCACATTCGGATGGTTGCGACACGAGCCACTTATTAACAGAAATTTTGTAAAATAAAAGTATTATTAAATTAGCCCTTTGTATAAGCGAGATATGTAAATTTTTAAACTTATATACTTTTTGGTTTTTGTAATGAAGCTTGCTATGGATTAGGACAAAAAATAACAAAAAAATAAAAAAATAGATGTTAATGTCAAATTACGTCAAACACGTGCAATTTTATAATTGGGTCTATACTTCATCTTCATATTGGTTTTGCGTACAAGGAAGTCGTGTAGTGTCCACATCAGATTTTTTATTTAATTTTAACGTTTTAAACTGTCAGTGAATTAAAATTAACTGAGAGTGATACATTAGCGTATTCTTTTTGACCCCATTGGGACTCAGATCAGTACATAACTGAGTTGAGATGAAGTGAATTGTGATGTGTGCAAAAAGAACAAGTTTAATTCCATTTTATCACTTCCTTCTTTACCGATTATTATTATCTGTTGTAACAGCTGCCAAAATTATTTACTTATTTTCTGATCTATGATACTGTTTATAAACGAAAAATTGATAATGTTGAAAATATATTACTGTAAGTATATCTGTATATGAAAATATAAAATTTGTTGTATTATATAACCTTAAAAGGCAAACTGAGTGTTTCAAATCATTTTGAGTTTTGTAAACTGGTAGTGTAGCAACGGAAAGGGGGAAGTGAGTTTATTCAAAACAACCATGGACGCCCATAGGGGGGGGGGGGCAAGAGAGTGCGCTTGCCCCCCCCCCTGGGTTTTCTCTATTTTTAAGAATTTTAAAAGCAAAGTTACCATTTTTAATTGTTTTGCCACGGCTACTTATGTCGCATCCTAATGTCCTTACATCGCCCTGTTGTTTTCTTCTTTCATTCTGTTTCCTAACGTTCAAATCTTCATCATGAAGTTAGCGTAAGCTTCGCGCGCACATAATTTAAAAGATACATCCGCAGTACAAATTATAAATAAAAATATTACCAATACCATAGCTGAAGTTAATCGTGCTACTAGATTAGGAGCACAACAACTATCAAGTGCTACTGTTGAGAGCTATTTTATTGTTTCCCTTAAAATAATTTCTAAATATTCGGCACTTCTGGAACCCGTAACAAATATTTTGCAGGGTATTTCTGTTGATATGCTAGCTGTACAGAAACATATTAATCACTTATTGGATATATTTAATAAACATAGGAACTCTGATTTAGAAATAATTTTTACTGAACTATTTAATAGCGCGGAAGAAGTTGCACAAAATTCACCGTGCAAACTACGAAGCTAATTCTGTGCGAGAATATTTTAAAAAAGCAATTTTTATAAATTACTTAGATTTTTTAATTAGTTCTTTAAATTCTTGGTTTTCGAAAGATGATAATGTTGCCTTTTTGCTCTATAATTTGCATCCGATTAATTTAAAACAAATAAACTATAATAATTTTACTAAACTAGCTCTAGAGACTCATTCATGGGGTCTCGTGGCCGCGTGCCGGAGTGTCAGGTCGCGAATCTGGGGAACCGGGTTCGATCCCGACCGACGCCAAATATTTCCAATTTTAAATGGCACAAGAATGACCCCTGTGGTGCACTCTCCACGCCAGCAATGAGTTCCCGTGAGGTGACGCCTGGTGAACACCCGCACGGTACAAATATGTCATCATCATTACCGATATCTGCGTACAAAGCAGATTGGCACACCCAGCAATGGGTAATATACCGTGATGATACATTTATTTTATTTTATTTAAGAGATTCATTCATATTATAAAATTAACAATTTTTTTTAAGATGCTTTAGCATGGCACGAATATTGGGTTTCAAATAAAGAAATGATTATAACTAAAGAAACTCCTGTAACAGAATTTTTACAACATTGTACATTTTACCCAGCAATCTCCAAAGCTTTAGAAATTTTTATTTGTCTTCCTCCAACTACATGCACTGTGGAAAGATCTTTTAGCACTCTAAGAAGAGTGAAAACATGGATTAGATCTACTATTAGCAAAGATCGGCTAGACGGTTTATATATGATGAGCCTCCATCGCGATTACATAAGCGAAAATAAACAAAAATATATAGACGAAATTCTAAATGAATTTGCCAAAGACGAAAGGAATTTTAAATTAGCATTTTCGGAAAAAGAATAAGTAGGTAATGTTGTTTATTCACAATCAGTCGGTAATATAACGATTTCTGACTTTTAAAAAGTTGGGAAGTTAGTTATTGACCTTCGCGCCTTGGTCAGTTATCTTCGCCCTCGACAGTAATGAAACACTTTCCACCTCTGTTAGTAATGTACTATTACTGTATTGTAATTTTTTTCCATAAATATTTATGTTGTTTTATATTTTTAAGAACATACTTATTTTTAATATATTATATTTTTGTATTCTTGACTTTGCCACCTCGCCCCCCCCCCCCTGAACAACATTGTATGGGCGCCCATGAAAACAACACAGATCAGTTGTGTCAAAAAGAACAACGATTTCCTGATTATTAGACGTGATATAAGATGAGCTGAAATTTTGTCCAAAAAGAATACAACTATTATTTTATTCGCTTTAAAATAAACAGTTACTTATAGTTATTGCTATGGTGTTAATAATGACATTTTAAAACGTCGAAATTGAATAAAAAATATACAAACAATTTTGTATGCACCTTTTTTTAATCCCGAACAAGTTTTCATTCTAGTTTTTCTCGTAGAATGAACAGGAAAGCAGAAAATTGCATAAAATCCTAATGTTCACCCTGTATATTAACACACACAAAAACAGATTCATTAAATGATCTACCTACAAAATTTTGTATTCCTCTTCATCTTCAGGATATTGGTATAAATGAGCTATATCTGTATGAAAATCTTGAAACTGTCTCTTCATTCTGGAATTTTCGTTTACATCATTGTCTCTATACTGTGGAAAATATAATTGAGAATAAATCTCTGAAAATAGAACAAAAGTAACTAACAACACCAAACTCGACTTCATAATGAAAACTACCGACTTAATCTTTAATTTTTGCTTTTATATACATATATAGAAATGTTGTTTATAAAGTTGCGTATTGTTTAGAAAATTAAATGTAAATAATGATTTGAAGTTTTCTGCATTGCTTCAATAAAGATTAAAACAATAGTTGTATGCCTACATTATTTTTTATTTTTTTATTTACCGTTTAGTAATCAAGAATAGTTAATTGACGTGTCGTTAAATAAGCTAGTAGGCGACCTTAAAATTGATTTCCATATTTGTGAATAATTTATTATTATACAAAAGACCAATTTGTTTTAAAAAACGAACGACTCGTTTACAATAATACCTACTCGATATTTTAATACTTTGTTTACATTTGTAATGTACATAACATTTCTTGAAAAGGTATTTGTTTATAATATCAATAAACAATATTTTTCCATGTCGGAGAGTAAAAGTGAATTTCTATAAAATAAAATAAATAAATATGTATATATCATCACGGCATATTACTCATTGCTAGGTGCGCCAATCTGCTTTGCACGCAGATTTCGGTAACAATGATGACATATTTATACCGTGCGGATGTTTGCCAGGCGTCAACTCGCGGGCACCACCAGGGTCTTTTACTAGAAATATGGTATCAAAATTAAAAATCTGGTGTAGCCAACATAATACCTCCCGCCATTTACTGCCCGAATCACAAAAAAGATTAAGAATCCTTATTTTTGGATTAGCGAATTTTACTCTAATTTTGACAGTTTATTTCTTAAAATATAGTCTAATCTAATCCAAGTAACTACCTTTTTTTCAAACCCCTTAACAGGATTAAATCCCTGTTAGAGAGTGGGTTCACATGTTCACATACATTCATGCCTTAGTGGGATTTGAACCCACAGCCCCGAGGGCACTCATGACATGAGGCGTTGCTCTTACCATTGAGCCACCGGAGCTATAATAAAATGAAGATTAAATTTTAAATACCGGGATAGAATAGAATTCACTTATCCAAAAATGAGGATTAGCTTAAACATTTTTGTGAATTGTTAATTTTTATTAATCTAAATACATACCTACATATTTACTTATGCTGGAAACTGTATTGAATTCCTTTTCTATTGTTCTATTTACTTTTTTTTTAAAACGTTACTAATATTATTTTGAAATGATTAGTTCTTTGATAGTGCCATTTATCTGTCAGTTACATACATTTGAATAACTGCGTTTTGTTTGTTTAAAGCGTAGGCTCTGGGATTTAAATTATAGACAATCTTATAAATTTATCCATAAAATATATAGGTACAAGGTTTCAAAATTTTCTGAATGATAGTATTTGAGATTAGAGTAAAGGATCCACACACACATACACACATAAATTGGATTCTAGGGACCTTAAAACGTGGTCATTTAGCAAAATCTCGATATACGATTTTTAGCACGATCCCTATACCTCCCTTTCCAAGGGTAGCGGGAGGTAAAAAATTTAAAGTAACGATGTGTTGGGATGTTTCAAAGTGTAAAACTGTTTTGGGCATTTAAATTTCGAATTGGAAAAACATACTTAACGTTATTTTTCATTTGCTTTTTATAAAGGTATTTTAAGAGTATGTATTAGATCTATATTTGATAAATCTGTAACTATTTTTTTATTCACGTGTTGGCGCCCTTCTGCCACGCTTACCTAACTTACCGCCTAGCGCCGGCCCTGTGTGACGGCCTGAAATGAGTCTGCTCATTCGATTTGGAGGCAAAAGTTCGCGTCGTCCACTTTTTGGTAAACTAATACGTACCATACCTTCTTCACATTTCTGTATAGTTCGGTAAATAGTCGTCAATTCAATATTTTACCGGTTTCAGGATATTAAACCCTTGATTACATATACAAAAGTAGGCTGGTAACTAGGTAATAACTGTATCTAAATGGTAATATTATTACCATACTGACTTGTCAACAACATTCTATACAAAATGAAAATAAAATTAAATGAAATTATAATGCTCTTCATTAATACGTACAAATAACGTTAGTGTATTGTTGTTAACACAGTTTACTTTATTCTAAAATAATAAACAAGAGGAATAAATTACATAATTTGAATATATGTCATATTGACATAAATGTCAAAATAATTGTTCTTTTTACCTCTCGCTAAGAGAGGTATTGAATTCATGCTAAAAATCGCATTTCCGGATTTTAGTGAATGAGCACGTTTTAAGGTCCCTAGAATCCGATTATAACATTTTTACGATGATGTCCGTATGTGCGTGTGGATGTATGTGTGGATGTTGGATTCACGATTTCTCAAATACTATAAGACTTAAGACTACGGATTCCTCAATCTAACAATAATGGGAAGAGTTGATTAAGTTTTGGTAACACATGGACAACCGGAAGTAATAGTTACAAGAAAAAAATCATCTAAATATTATTTATCGAAAATTTATGTAAATACTTATATTAAAGAATGTTAAATTCTTTATTGGATAAAATTCATTATTATATCTTCTATAGATTTAAAGATGTAAAAATTCTCAGATCAAACTACTTCAAGGAAAAAAAATCAAATTATGCCACTGTCAAAAATATTTGTACATTATTTTGAAGATTATGAAAATAAAAAAAAAGTCAACAACGCAAAAGAATATACGTAAAAAAGAATATAAATGGAATTTGCGAAAAAATGACGAGTATAAAGAAAAAGAAAGTAGAAAAGGAAAATTTCAGGATATTGAATATAAAGAAAATGTATGTATTGTATATAATTTATATTAAAATATCCCATAGATTTTGCAAATATATGTGAGAATTATTTTGTAGTGAGACATTTGTATTTAAAAATATTTTTCGTTTTATGCGTACAACCAGGTAAAATATCTGGCGAGAGGTTATGTGCTGGCCACATCAGATTTTTATCATGGCTTTCTGAAAGTAGCATTAATGAGAGAATTTCAAAAACTAATCTTTATTAACGTCTTCATTTTCTGAAACCGATAAACTATTGAACAAACCACGGATGTTATGAATCATAACAAACCTTAGATGTCTTAAAACCCTTGCTCTATGAGCTCGGATTCCCCAAAACGATAACAATTTCATGTTTCGGCTACATCTGTCCAAATAACCTATAGATAGATTTGCGTATTTCAGGTTTGTATAACATCTTTCAAAACTTTTTCTGGTAATATATACTACGTTTACATGCAGTTTTGAAAATGGTTTCAGTTTTCAGTCAAAATAATGCAAAAGTGTTTACATGCAGTTTTCAAAACAAGTTAAAAAATTGATTTGAAATCAGTTTCGGCGCATGCGCATTTAGCTGGTGTAAGTGACAGATCCTCTTCACTCCAAATACTTCGTTTTGCTAGTATTCCAATTATTTTTTATACATCGTACTACTACGCACTAAACTACACAACTGTCAGTTTATTTAAGTAACACAAGACAAAGCGACAGAAACGTTATGATCTGTACGCATGCGCAGTATCGAAACTGAATTTTAAGTGTTTACATGAATAATTTTGAAACTAGTTTCAAGTCCAACCCATGAATTTTAGTTTTGGTTTGAGATAATTCAAAACCGTTTTGACACTGTATACATGGCGTTTTCAAAACTAAAAACGTTTTAAAAATGGTTTCAAAACTGCATGTAAACTCAGTAATTAACATGTTTTATTATGAAACAACTATTATGTATGTATTATGTCCTGTGACAACTTGATTAGACTATACTTGGTAATAAATTGGGAGAGAAAATTTTTTCCGAAATTGTTACATATACGTTATTTATCATACTATGTAAAATCCTTTTTATATAGGCGTGAAAATTCGATATATTAATCTAGATTTGGTGTTAGAATGAGTAAGAGGCATAAAAGTACAATAAAGGGTGCCGTTTACACTAGCAAATCTAATTTGAAATTGTATGTGGGTGTAAAATTAGGTTGGCAGCGAGAAATGAAATAAGGTTCACGGTCAATTTAGTTTCCGTCCAGCAATCTAATCAAAGGAGACGCACATTATTGACACGAACCGCTGAACGTAACGTACAAAAGCCCGACACCGACGACGAAACCGTCGGAGGCGTGGAAGGCGTCGCTCAGCACAAATTGACGCAGGTTGCCGTGTGATATCGATACTGCACCATTGTTGTTAATTGGTTAGAAAATTTGGGTCATTATATGAATTCTTTGTATTTCCAATATTATATTGTACTATTTTAAAACGTAATAATAAAAATAATAATAATAATAATAATAATAATAATAATAATAATAATAATAATAATAATAATAATAATAATAATAATAATAATAATAATAATAATAATAATAATAATAATAATAATAATAATGGAATAAATAAAGTTTCGGACTGGCAGTCAATATTACAATTTATTCACGCCGACGTTTCGACTATACTATAGTCTTCTTCAGGGCTCTACAATATATATACAGAGTGAAATAGTACATGAGAACACAATATAATTATAAAATTCTAGATTACAAAAAACTATAACATGAAACTTACAGAATGGTCCAGTTGAAGGAAAAAGCACACGTGTGGATAAGCGTAGATACATACAAGTCGGACATTTAAAAAATATAAATAAATAAATAGTCAAAAAACACAGATCACAGAGTGAAAATCGTCAATTAATCTAAAATCTTCCAAATTAGTCCTTAGATTGGTGTAAAACACACATGTACAGTTACCATTTTAAAATAATTTTTTTTATATTCAGCTTAGTTTATTGTAGTCATCTTGGACCATTTTTTATTATTTGACGATTTTCACTCTGTGATCTGTGTTTTTTGACTATTTATTTATTTATATTTTTTAAATGTCCGACTTGCATGTATCTACGCTTATCCATACGTGTGCTTTTTCCTTCAACTGGACCATTCTGTAAGTTTCATGTTATAGTTTTTTGTAATCTAGAATTTTATAATTATATTGTGTTCTCATGTACTGTTTCACTCTGTATATATATTGTAGAGCCCTGAAGAAGACTATTGTATAGTCGAAACGTCGGCGTGAATAAATTGTAATATTGACTGCCAGTCCGAAACTTTATTTATTCCATCCCCAACACAGTCGAACATAATTTTTTGAATAATAATAATAATAATAATAATAATAATAATAATAACAATAATAATAATAATAATAATAATAATAATAATAATAATAATAATAATAATAATAATAATAATAATAATAATAATAATAATAATAATAATAATAATAATAATAATAATAATAATAATAATAATAATAATAATAATAATAATAATAATAATAATAATAATAATAATAATAATAATAATAATAATAATAATAATAATAATAATAATAATAATAATAATAATAATAATAATAATAATAATAATAATAATAATAATAATAATAATAATAATAATAATAATAATAATAATAATAATAATAATAATAATAATAATAATAATAATAATAATAATAATAATAATAATAATAAAAGCACCGGTGTTCACAAAGAAAATAGCAATACACACAAAACAAAACACAAGCAAAGGTATATTTACGAAAATATTGAAGTCAGTAAGTGCTTCATACCGACTCCAATACATCCGATACCGGTAGAACACCACTTACTGTTCTTAAATAACTATTTTTATATTTTGCGTTCATAATGAAGTCATTACGATACGCAATTGCGTATCGTAATGACCTACATTTCGATACGCAATTTTTTGTTTTAGACGGTTGGTACTAGATAACGTTTCTTTAACCCATTTTTACCTAATTTATTTTTAGTTAATTGACAATTCATTTTCATAATATAATGTCGAAATTTTTTTTATTTAGGGACAATTTTAAGGAATGTTTAATAATTAATGTATCCGTTGGAATATTTTGATGAAAATTGGTATACTTATGTTGTTTGGTACGAGGAATTTACTGGTGAGGTCGTTGAAGGTGTACCACACATCCATTTTTGGGTATGAGGATGGTGTGGTTTAAAAAAGGGTGGAAATTTTAAAAAAATTAAAAATTCTGAAAATTTGTATTTATGTAGTTTGAAGGGTGTAGATTTAAGATTTTACAACCACAGGTCGATATCTCTTTTCGTGTCCGAGATATTCGGCCTCAAAACTTTGCTCAAAAATGCCCATTTTTGGGTCATATCCCAAAAATGGTCAATTATACAGCGCTGGCGATATCACCATTATATTCTATGAGCAAAATTACATAAGCTCATCAATTTTCATAATTTTTGAACAATTATTACAATCTCCAGAAGGAAAAGTCTGAAAATGACCAAAAATCGCAAAAAATCTAAGGTGAACCCCTTACGATTTTTCAGTTTTTGACAATTTTAAGGAATGTTTAATAATTAATGTATCCGTTGGAATATTTTGATGTAAATTGGTATACTTATGTTTTTTGGTACGAGAAATTTACTGGTGAAGTCGTTGAAGATGTACCGCACACCCATTTTTGGGTATGGGGATGGTGTGGTTTAAAAACGGGTGGAAATTTTTAAAAAATTAAAAATTCTGAATATTTGTTTTTAAGTAGTTTGAAGGGTGTAGATTTAAGATTTTAAAACCGCAGGTCGATATTTCTTTTCGTGTCCGAGATATTCGGCCTCAAAACTTTGTTCAAAAATGCCCATTTTTGGGTCATATCCCAAAAATGGTCAATTATACAGCGCTGGCGATATCACCATTATATTCTACGAGCAAAATTACATAAGCATACCAATTTTCATAATTTTTGAACAACTAATACAATCTCCAGAGGGAAAAGTCTGAAAATGACCAAAAATCGCAAAAAAATCTAAGGTGTACCCCTTGCGATTTTTTCATTTTTTGACAATTTTAAGGAATGTTTAATAATTAATGTATCCGTTGGAATATTTTGATGAAAATTGGTATACTTATGTTTTTTGGTACGAGAAATTTACTGGTGAGGTCGTTGAAGATGTACCGCACACCCATTTTTGGGTATGGGGATGGTGTGGTTTAAAAAAGGGTGGAAATTTTTAAAAAATTAAAAATTCTGAATATTTGTTTTTAAGTAATTTGAAGGGTGTAGATTTAAGATTTTAAAACCGCAGGTCGATATTTCATTTCGTGTCCGAGATATTCGGCCTCAAAACTTTGCTCAAAAATGCCCATTTTTGGGTCATATCCCAAAAATGGTCAATTATACACCGCTGGCGATATCACCATTAGATTCTACGAGCAAAATTACATAAGCATACCAATTTTCATAATTTTTGAACAACTATTACAATCTCCAGAAGGAAAAGTCTGAAAATGACCAAAAATCGGAAAAAATCTAAGGTGTACCCCTGCGATTTTTTCAGTTTTTGACAATTTTAAGGAATGTTTAATAATTAATGTATCCGTTGGAATATTTTGATGAAAATTGGTATACTTATGTTTTTGGTACGAGAAATTTACTGGTGAAGTCGTTGAAAATGTAACGCACACCCATTTTTAGGTATGGGGATGGTGTGGTTTAAAAAAGGGTGGAAATTTTTAAAAAATTAAAAATTCTGAATATTTGTTTTTAAGTAGTTTGAAGGGTGTAGATTTAAGATTTTAAAACCGCAGGTCGATATTTATTTTCGTGTCCGAGATATTATTTTATTATTTTTTTTTATTTAGGGAAGATTATTTACATGAAAATGTACAAATGGTTGCAAATATAAACACAAATTGAGTAAGTAAATGTTATTGTAGAAGGCGCAAAATATAAAAAATAGTAAAAAGAACTCATTTTATAAGACTTTCTTTCGCACTTGTCAATTAGAAATCTCGCTAACGTTCGTTTTCTAAATTTTGACGCGTGCGAAAAAAACATGTCTTATAAAACACGTTCTTTTATATACTATTTTAATCAAATGTCAATGGAGTTGCCACTGTTGTCACTATCATCTGTTATAGGGAAAGTTCTGTACTGTTAAGTTCCTATTACATTACATATACATTATATCAGGGGCCGCCAACCCGTCGATCGCGAGCTACCGGTAGCTCGCGTGGATACTTCCGGTAGCTCACACAGGTATATCTCAAAAGAACTAAAATTGATAGAATTTTCCGTAAATGAGGTGTTGCATGGTTCTTTTTCTTTGCTTTAATCAAAAGAATAAGAAAAAATATTTAGCCCCTATTTCTTATTTTTTTCGTATTATTCTTTATTCATGAGAAAATTGTCTTTGAAATTATAATGTTTGAATCTCCGCTTCCCCTTTCGACTGATGACATCAGAATAAACCCAACCAATGAGGGTGTGGCTTACACCAACGGAATTTAAACGAGTGACAGTCATGACATCTGTCAACTACTACTGATTTTTGTATTTGGAAATAATCAAACATGGTTGTAAAAAAGTGTTTTGTGCAGTGTGCCCAAATAGAACTGATAATAAGGAAACATAAAACATAGTGCCTCAAAACGAAGAAAGAATAATGAAATGGTTGTCGCAAGTAAATAATATAAAAACATAAAATCAAAACTTCTTTGTCGTAAAGATCATTTTAATGTAAATATAAATATTTTTATAATTAAATAAGAACTATTGAATACATTTATTTTTTTAGCTGGAAAATGATGCACTCAGAATACGGTTTCTTATACCGGCTAATCTTTGCACTATTGGACCATAAGAGAGATTGATAAATCCAGGATAAAATATTATTAGACGATATTGCTTAAGACCACTACTGACGATAATGTCAATCTCTAACTAAAGAGGATCTATTCCAAACAATGTGTCGCTGGAATATGTTTTATATATGTTTTAATAATATTGTATTCTGTATGTTCCTGACACGAAATAAATCCAAAAGTCAAAATAGAAAATAAAGTGTGTGTGTCATAAAGTGTCAGGTGTCAACTAAAATGGAAAAAGAGAGAACGGGGGAAAATTACTCAGAAATAGACAAAGAAAACATGTTGGAAATAAATGTAAAAATAAAATATGGGATTAAATTTATAATGAAATTAATTTAATTAATGTTGACATGTGTCAAATTTATTTTACACAATAAAATTTACTTCCTCGAACATCGGTGGAGTAATTTATTCAGTAGATTTACTTAGCTAGTATCTTTATTCTGGTTTTGACGAAAATCTCTGGAATAAACTATTTTACTTGAGGAGTAAATTTTACTTTGCTAGTGCTTTACTTATCCATCTTTTATAATACTGGGCATGAAACTATGAAATATAACGCTATAATATAATAATAAATTACTAAGAACTACGCTAAAGAACCAAAAATCACGCTGCATTATAAGTCAGACCTTATGTCACACAGTTGTCATTAAAGCAATCATTGACGTTGATGTATGATACATTTGTTTTTTTTTTTTCATCATCTTTCCAGTTTTGTCATTGGCTGATGTATGTCTGATGCCACAGACAGTGTAATTTGGCGCCAATTCAAATAGTATATTTTTAAACTGCTACTGTGCTTAATATATACAGAAATTTAAACAGAAAATCATATTTAATCACACTGTAGAACGTACTTATTCGAATTTCAGAAGAAAAGATATGTTAATTTTTTTTGCAACACCTCATTCTCATTTTTTTTTCATCGATCACTTCAGTATCTAAGGAGTGAGAATTATTTGTTGCAATGTTTTTTATATTTATTGTGTATTTTTAATTTTTTATGTATATTTTATATGGTTTGGAAATGAATAACAATAATTTTTCGTTGCACTATAGACAAGCATTTCTCGCTATAAAAATAAATCTACTACCGATACTACATTCTCCTACTAATATATACACCTTGCGCGATATCAAGCACTTTCGTCTTCTTTTAAAAAAGATATTTCAAAATCCCTTGCAATCCTATGACAGTAAAAATCATGTGCAAATAGTTTCTAACTTGAAGAATGCCTTTAAATCTCGTTTTGAAGATTTCAACGAAATCGCACTAGTGGCACAATTTTTTGCTTTACCGTTCATTGAAATTATTATTGAGCAATTTTCTATTTGTGATTTGCAGCACTTTGGCGAAAACAGTGCTGCAACTGAAATGGAAGTTTTTACACTTCAAATTGATTTAGCTTTAAAAACGTTAGTGTCAAATACAATATTTATCTGGCCTTTAGTAAATGAAGAAAAATATTCAGTTTTAGTTAGAGTTGCCTTAAAAGTAAAAGCGTTACTCAGTTCGACCTATTTGTGTGATTCTTCTTTCTTTTATTTTTAAAACATATATGATATGTATATTTATGATGTCATATTTATAATATTATAATGACTTATTTGTAAAGGATGCAATCCGTTAAATATATATGCTCTTTTCTAAAATGTTCTGTGATCTGGCAATTTATTTTGTACATGAGAGGGAAAACACATGCAGCTTCACATCTCTTGAAAAAGCGTAACTTTTAATTATAAGACATTTGACCTTGAATGAAAAAAAATTTCGCCTGCTGCGCTTTTTTAAATACCTTGCCTCCCCAAATATAAGTAGTTCACTCTCTATTCAAAAATTTTTAAAGTAGCTCAACACATTGAAAAAGTCGGCGACGCCTGCATTATATTCTGTATTGTTTTTTCTTAACTT